>JAMKCH010017901.1:0-23358 GCA_023653785.1 Ophioderma brevispina
CCATATTTGTTATATGAGGATGTATAGCTTATTGAATAAACCCCCTCCTCGGCCCTAACCCAAAGTTTAGTTCCTCAGCCTAATCTGTCCAACAACACAGTCATAAACCCTCTAGCTAACAAAGCCTTGTACTCCTAGCTTAACCTCCTTGGCATTGCCACCCTATTACAGCCGTGGCTGAATGGTAATTGCAGACCCGAATGAGATAGTCATTGAGTAACAATTCAAAATAGTGCGTATATATCTTGTATAAAACCAAATCACCATTTTACGAATCTGTTGATTTGCTGATTTCCATGACTACTTTTCCAAGTAACCATCCCCATAGTGTTTAGATGCTAGTGTTTAGATATGCAGGTAGTGCCCAGGGGGATAACCTTATGTGTTTATCCAAGCCTTACTCTTAGCTTAATTCCATGCATAACATTAAGCCTTCACTGATTGATATGAAAAATGTGTGCATGTATGGATCAGTGGAAATTGAAATGGAGTGCAATGGCTGCGCAGACTTAATTTGAGGACTTAGTTGTTAATATTAAACAAGGAACAAATAAAACTATGTGACCAAAAAAAAATATATTATGGTGCGGGGCGTGGAAAATGAATGCTAAAGTCCATGTGAAGCAATATGATTGCATAATCAATGGGCACAAAATAAGCACAAAATCACTGGCCAGGCCAGCTACCCATGGGGAGTGCCATCCATGGCGACTATGCGGAATGCTGCTCCAAGGGTTACCTGTTTAGAAGCTGCATCAAAACCCACACACCTTTTTATTCCTTATCCTTCCCTTCTCGCCCTAGGAGGACAGGAGATACACATACTTGAACAAGAAGGGGCTTAGTAGAAAATTTTTAACACCATAAACTTTATGTCTTGATACAAAATGGGCCACAGTTCTTTTCTTTTTGCTTTTTATCTGCTTAGTCATTCTTAGTAGGTCAGAATGAATATTTTACCAGATGTAGTTCATCCCTTAGTACCAAATAAACTTCTATTAGTACACTGTGCCTGAAAACATGCCTAACAAGCTAAAGGTCCATTCATACTTTACTGCCACTGCAATGCAGTGCAGTGGAAACGCATTAAAACCATCTATGACTAACCACAGCGCAACCACACTTCAAATTGCAATTGCTGCTGCTCTGCTGTTGTGTTGAGTCGGAGATGATTTTCATCCAGTTTCACTGCACTGCAGTGAAGTGAAGTAGAATGGACATAACCCCATTAAACTTATATCTTGCTACAGAATGGTGTGCGAGTAGTAGCCACCCAATCTCGAGCAGTGCAGGATAATGGTAGTGCCAGTTCAACCTAGCCTATAGAGGGAACTAGAGGTTTTAGTAATTGTAGTCTTAAAGCTTGAGTCTTTTCTGGGTAGTTGCCAATGCTTGTGCAGTTTTCTACATAGTAGGAAATTTTGCGAGGGTTTTATTTTTGTTGCTTTTAGCTCTTAACCGCAAATTTAAAAGCATGTGTGAAAAGGGCAACATGTTTTTAATGTCGGTGTTTATTTTTGGTGTGTCGGTAATATTTGTTTATAAATTCAAATTTGTTCCCAAAATCCTCAAGTTGAACACACCTTAATAAATGCCAAAGCATAACAGCACTTCCTTTTATACTTTCCCTTCATTAGCACTTCATGTAGGCATAAGTAGTAAAGTATTCATCTCATTTGTATATCACATGTTTACCTTATTAATGAAATGTTTATAATTAATGGGATTTATTATATTTCTGTCAGTGAAATTGGTGAGTTACACCCAGCCTTTTTGTTATGATTATGGTTATGATATCCCAAATATTATGACTAACTGAATCTAATTTTAAACAATTTAAGATAAATTTCATCTTAATTTTGCCAGTAGTATGTTTTGTTGTTGAATGACCTACCACCTCCCCGGCAAATGCGTTTTTACTGTAATAAGACTTTCCCAGTATTTGTATAAACGCAAGTCATGTTGTTCAATGGCAATCTATGGGCAAGAGTTCCATGAACCCTTCCAAAAGTTCTACAAATAAACAAAACTTCCTTTTTTATTTTTGGCCTTAAGGTTAGGGTTTTTTTTTGTAAGTGTTAGGCCATAAATAAAAGAATTTGTTTCCTGTATGAATTTTAAAGGTTGGTTGGGACAATACTGGAACACTTTCTCTAATATGTTGGACTATCTATACCATACAAAGTCTAATATTAATGCTGTGGTAGCTGAACAAATGCAAAATTAGATGAGCCGAATATCTGTTCTATATTTCTTTAAGAAACAATTGCAGTGCAAATCTGTGATATACTTTGCGAGACAAGATTTTCTCTTTATTTGGTTTTAGCAAGTTTGTTTACGGTTAACAAAAGGAAAAAGTAGAGTAGAGCATTTTATTATGTAAAAGGCATACCCAGGTGAGAAGTAGACTGAAACAGGAGCATTATTAATAAAAAGATTTTGACCCAATTAATTTCGTGATTTTGAGCATCAGAATCAAAATTCGTATATTATGGGAAATCTGAATAAAACATTAATCGTAGAATGAAATTGATTTGTTGGATTCTACCCCATTAACCGAGCTAGGATGGTTTATAATAATAATCCGTATTTAATTTTTTTTTTTTTAAATCATATTTTGTGCTCAAATCACCCGCAAAGTGCCAGCAATGCTGACATCATTGAATTAATTCAGACAAACATTTGATCATGCGTAGTTAGTAGCATTGTTATTCAAATTTTATGTGCCAATTTTTCATTATAAGCTTCAATTAAAACAAGCTTTAATAGATTATGTTCAAACTCAGACTGATAGCCCACATTATGCATAAGCCGATTAAGATATATAATTAGCTCATCTGCATAATTGGCCATATTCTTATTAATCACGTAAGTCATTCACACAAAAGCAAATCCACTTCAACCTCTGTGTGATAGCCAATGATGAAAACGGGAAGTGTGAGTTGCATTACATTTGAATGCATATTATATTTAGCCATTTGAATTTTATTTACAAAACCATAGGTGTACGAGGATCAATTACTTACACACTGCATAATTCTGGTTAAAATGAGAGGGTGGTTAATCCTAGTGAAAGTGTTATATAGGTTGGGTCTCGGATTCATTTATTATTTGAGTCATAATGTACATGCCAGGTTTTATTGCAAGTTGACCCCCCACTTCTCTCCTATGAAAGCAAATTTGCCCACTGTTACTCAGCTAACAAGGGATGCACCACTTTTAAATATACTGCAATTTCCGGGATGTAAGCCGCAAGGCATAAAGCCGCAGGGTCTCTAAATCATCAAGATGGCATTAGGTTTGGTTCCACCCCTAGAGCATGGCTTAAGTGTTGCCCAAAAATTATAAAAAAAGCTCCCTTTTGACATCAGTTTGATTGTGATTTTGTCAATGTGTGCATTGGCACTTCCCTCAACCCTACTCAGCAATGCATGATTTGTTTGACCCAAAATTCCATAATGATGCTCATCCATGTCTTGTTTGTATGTCATTTATGTGACACTTACTGGCAAAATTAAGAATATATCACTATATTCAAAGCACTATTGGTAGAGAATTCCAGAACTTAAACTGTGTGCTAACGATGATTTACCCCCGCCTCTATACTGGCTTGTTATTTGGTTTGGTTTTTCCCCACACTGCAGACCGGACACCGACGATATGTGGTCTGTGGTACAGACCGAGACCTATACGCCTATGGGTACTGGCGCCCATGATAATTCTTTAGGCATAATCTTCTGTGTGAGTATACGCTGATGGCATAATGGCGTAAGTCTGAAGGTGTATCCAGTTGGAAGGGGGGGGGAACCAATCCCATTATGCATAGTGATGGAAAAAATTATACTTTAATTCTTTCAACCTGGGAGATTCTGTATAAAGTCCTCTGGAATTTGGTGGTTTTGTGATGGCTTTCCCATTTGGGAAGCCATTCAACTATTAATTTTTGTCAGTAAGGCTGCAAACACAGTGGTTCTATATACATAGAGACAAATGTTTGTGACATCACACCATCATATTGGAGTTTAGTGAAACTTTGGAATTTATTTCTTTGGAATTATGACATTTAGATTCTCCCTACCTCCACGCTCTAGCCCACTCAGTATTTTAAAATGACATATAATAACCTCAGGCTTTGTACCAGTTGGAGAACTTGGTTCTGACAAAATATATATAGCAAATCACTGTACTGTTTATTTATTATACACGTATATCATTAAAATGCTTAAGGTTCTCTTTTTAAAAATTCATAAACAGTTCATATAATACTTACAATTAACCATGCTAAACAATAATAAAATTTGCAATTAATAAACTAGAAAGTTTCCATTCTCATCTTAAAGTCTGATAGAGATTTCGAAATATTATTTTTTTGTGTAATTTAATGAAACAGTCACTGGGAAATAAAGATAGTAACCAAAATGCACAATTCCGGAAATTTGAGATGAATCGGATTTTTTCGTTTTGATGCAGTAAACATTTATGTGTAGTATTACGTACCATAGGATTACCGTGTATAACAAAAATTCCGGATCCAGAAAATTTATAACAAAGTTGTGATTTTTCTTATGAAGGAAATCGATTAAGCTTAGCATTTCACACACAGTGGATTAGTATATGGACCAAGCATTAGTACATGCAAAAAACACATTTTTTTGGAAATTGAGGGCGTCCTCCTCAGGAAATCTCTGAGTCGGCGTTAAGCCATGCTTTAATTAGAAACCAAGTGCATAGTTAAAAACAAAGTTCAGAATTTAGGGCAAATGTAAAAATTTAGGCTTAAGCTGTCAGGAATTTAACGTAACCACTGAGATTAAAATGTTACAGGTATTTTCATGAATCTATTAAATTATTGTGTATGTGGTGTTATAATGTTTTCAGAATAGAATCAAGGTGGTTTATCGTAATAAGATTAAATATTTTGATGAGAAATGATGAGGAAAATGTTTTCGGTATCCAATTTCATGATGATCCATACTTTAAAACTCCTGAAGATAACCATTATTGATTTGAATCAATCTACAATATTGTAAGATGCATCATTATTTGAAAAGTGGTGCAGTAAAAAAGGCATAATCCATTATAATTTTTGAAATATGCTTACATCATGTGCTTTCTCTTTTGACTAATAAAGCCACATCATTAACAAGAGTAGATGTGAAGGGTTATATATACTTATGCCAAAATCAATAGAAAAAAAAAGATGGATTTTTTGTATGTTCTCTCACCTCACAATGAAGGATATCACCAAAACATCTGATTACAAATTTTGAGTTAAATCGCGTCAGCCGTTGGATAGTGAGAAGCAAAATATGCTGCTAAATGGCCCATAGGAGAGTGTATGTGTGTTGATTATAAATAGTCAATCACATTTGGATATGTTTTTGGGTAGCACTTATATAGAAGTCCCAAGGATACAGAGGGGGATTATTGCCATTTATTTCGTCAAGCGCTACGGCACCGCATCATACAGCACATGATGGCATCAATTCTATTGATCCGTGTGTGACTTCCATATGAAACGTTTAACTGTTTTGTTCGTGATAATATCCCAAAAGACAAATCATTTCCGGACCTTAAATTCTCACTTGGAGTGTGGAATGAGGAAAAATATGAACTTTGATACCAAAATCTTCATTTGATGGAGTAAAGGGGGGGGGGGGGGGGAGAGGCTGTTCAGATCCGCGTCACTCACCGTTAATTCACAATTTTAAAGATGAGATTTTAAAGAACCTATGGGGCAACAAAATGTTTGCAGGCTTTTATGCAGAACTTCTGAAGTTAACTGTGAAAAAAAAATTCTCATGAAAAAAATAAATGATCTATAGTACCGGTTTGATGAAATTCATTTGTTGCCTTGGTCTGATGCATGTAACATGGTAGTACCCCAACACACCCCAGGTAATTGATAATTAAACTCATTGTCTGTGTGTGATTAAAAATATTATATAGCAAAATATTTTCAGGGTGAGGTTCAACTTAATTTTGGCATAATACCATTTTGCATTTATACTGATTGCTATTACATTGTTATTACCTTCAAAGTAACCAACCAAAATATGCTGAAGCCAATAGACTCCGATATCCCTAAGAAAGTTCATGTAGTATCAGGAATTAGGGCGGCGTTTCCACTATGATGTTTGGTACAGACGTGGTACACGCTGCTACATCGAGCCCACTTCTTTGCCTAGTGGGAACGCGGTTTAAGTGGACTCGGACCTACATCCGAGATCGGGTCCGAGACAACCTCAGGGGTTGGTAGGTGGTTAGTCTCGGTACTAGGAAGTGGATAATCCAAATGAACAGTTAGTGGGAAATTGTTATACATCGTAAGTGGCCCGGCTCACATATCACCGCGGCGGAAACCCCTGCCTTGGTGTGATTCAAGGCCCGGGGAGCAAGGACCAAAATTATCGCAAAAAATCCCCCGCAAATCCGTATTTTTCTACATTGAATCACAACTATACCTGAAACATCTATACATTTCTCCTGATTAGTTTCTCTATTTGTATAATATATTCATTAAGTATAAAACCAACCCAACGATCACTTGAGGAGATCTGTTAGCGATAAGAGCAGTGATGAAAACAGCGGGCTGACGAGACATCCTAAAGCGAACAAACAAGAGATTTCCGGGTACGAATGAATCTGAAAATGGATACGGTCACGCGCATCACACCGGATTTATCAAAATGATCAGAAACTGATAGCATAGTAGGACGATGTTCTTGTTCGACAATAAAGATGTTTTACATCAACATTTTATCCCCCCCCCACCGAGAATAATATTGTTTACATTCAAGTATCAACAGGAGGAACGAGCAGATCAATTTTTTTGCAAAATAAAATCCAAGGAGGGATGTAAGAACAAACATCCCGGTCGTGGGCCCGATACTACATCGGGGTTTGGCAGGATGGGGGTAATATATAGCAAAGTGAGAACGAGAAATCAATGTGGGCTGAGCCCACTTCTATGTGGACTCAGACTTAGGTCCGAGCACACATGTTTACAGTGGGAACACGACCTAAGTGTTGTATGTAACAGTTACTGTAAATCAATCATTTGTAGAAATATTGAGGGCCATTTTATTTTTGTTGAATAGACTGATCAATAGTTATAATCGCATTCTTAATTCTGCTACACAGCGTACGCGCAGAGAGCTCGACACAAGCGCTCATGCAGCTTATGCATCAACTTATTCGCGAGGTGAGGCTGGCAAATCATGTTGCCCTGTGCCATTGTCTGCTGGGCCGCATATAGGGACACGCACTTCCGGGTTACGATATAATATGCATGTAGGCAGTGTTTTGTTTGTTTGTGTCCCAGAATTAAAATTCAGATTATAAACAGTGGCCTTATGGGCACTGTGATGCAATTTTTTTTTCAATATGCAGCAAATGCAGCACCATGATTCCAAGTTATAATATGTTCGAGTTAAAAATTAGTATTTTATTTTTGGAGGTTTTTCACATGCAGGAAAAAACATTATGGGATAAAATTTTTTGAATATATTCTGATTGAAATAAAGATAAAAAATATGACAATGGTAGTACTATTTTACAGCCCACATCACACATTTAGGAAGCAAAATGGCTGATTTTTTTTAATGCCGTCATAGCATGGAGTCATAGATGCCAATGTGTGTTATGGGAGGATTGTGTTTGTCAGTTAATCACGATGGCAGTGACTTTACGTCTGGCTGGTCCAGCCTTTTACATGTTATTTATGTAAATCTATGACTAAACATATAAGGCAATCACCATTTACATGCTTGATTGCTATTCACTGATGTAGTGCACGTTAGTATCCATTGGTTACTGGTTCAAGCCTTGGCTCATGCACCCCTTCCCAATTATGATATACCATAGGATTTGTGTTGTGATCAATGTGATCAGTGGCTTGAACCAAAGTTAGCGTGAGCCAGTTGACCTGACAACGGTCTTATTCTAACGTGCTCTACATCAGCGAATATGTCATGATGGAGATGTACTGCCGACATCACAAGGAACGTGTCCCCGATTCAAGAAAAATATGGAACTTTTTTGATTAAAAAGTACTAATTAAGATAGAAGGCAGAATTAATAATATAGAGTGTTCACTATAATATGAAGCATAACCTTGGCAACACAAGAAAGTCCAAGGTCATAATACAACCCTAGTGTGTAAATATACTATAATATACTTTGTTCATCACCTAATAGGCAAAAATTATTCGGCTTTTGTTTATCTGCGCATGAAAGTGATTCCATTTTACACGCGCTTCTCTTTCCACGTGTGCATCGTGCGTCCATCACGCACTGTGTCTGTTGCGATAATGTTGCTTGCAGGTGCGCCCGCACCCTGCACTATTCTATATCAATTTGCGGTGTGAAGAGTCTTGCCTATTTGTTGATGAACAAAGTATAGCTGTGGCACAACTTGGGAGTCTCTCCACAAAAAATGTGTCGAATATAAGTGGCAAAAGAATTGGGGTCATGTTCCACCTCACACTAAACAGAGTGTAGCTCCTCATCTTACTATGAATCCTATATGGGGATATCACTGAAAAGTGTGAGCAAAGTCAATTTTGTTGGAATATAACCAGAAAGTAGGCATTTTCACTGTATTTTATGCCACAGAAACAATGTCACACGGATAGTGTTGAAGACTAGTACCGAACTTGGTTAAAATGGTTTTTCTGTTGTTAATTTGGCTAACCAAAGTGGGTATAGTTATGGCCAAACAGGGTGACATGGTCGATAAAATCTCTTCAGGTTCCAGGACCTTTTTCTGCTGAGTGTAACAATGCCATGATGTCAAGCAAACTGGAGAACCCTGTTAGTGTTTCTAGTCCAAAACTGATTGTAAATATTTAGAATCCAAACATTCTCAGGAACACTATATCATACATAAGCTTACCTTTTTCTGTAAAACACATGGCATCATGGTATCCACCCAGCTGGTTGCGTAGTGTCAGAGGGAGTAGGGAGGCACGTCTCCCCCAATTAGTCAAAATTTGAAAAATTGCAGAAAAATTGGAGGTGTTCCCAATCAAATGACTTGTCCTATGCCTCTGCACCCAGTTTTGTCAAAGGTAACCCTTTTTAATAACTTGGCATAAGTTCAGATTTCTGGGCTTATTCTTTTTAGATTCCATCATAAACTAAATCATATTGAGTGCTTGTAGATTACAACAATGTCTTCATTGAATGACAGAGTATTTGAAAATTCGTACAGAACCATGAGAAAAATCGCATTCTTACCGAAGTCCGAATTTGTTTAAGTCCGAAGGCGTACTCTGCTACTTAACCAATTGTTGACAACAAAGACGGAACAATATACTATCGATTTTGAACAGGCAATTGCTAAGTGATAAGTATTGTGAATGTTATATTTTTGACAGGCCTTTTTCATTTTTAAAACAATTGCGAGATTGTTAACAAATGTCAACATCCAAACTTTTCCCCCAAACCAATGCTTGTGTTATGTTGTTTTGTTTTGGCCTTTACAAAAGTAATATTTGAATTTTCTCAAGGCCTTTTAAACTTCTAAACTTTCCCAATTTGTTTTTTATTTTCCTCTTTACTGAAATATAAATTTCCAAAATTTTATTGAATTTGTCAATTTATTTAGTGTATCAAAAAGCGTCATCTCTTTGTTCAAATATTCAAATCACTTATTAATTTGCACGTACGTTTTACAAGCACCTAAACAATCGGTAAGTGATAATCCATGGTGTACTCTTTTCGGACTTATGTAAATTCGGACTTCGGTAGGGCTACCAGAAAAATATTTTAATAACTTGTAATGATCGTAATACCAAAGTTTGTGATATTTACCAGGCATATGAACAATAAGGTAGTTTTGCCTACCCCATTCTAATGTTTCGTACTGTTAACACAAACTTAGCCAGCATGTTCAAAATTTAAATTCAGTTGTTGATTGCATATAGTATGAATTACATAAAGACAATGTTACTACTGCTGCCCACAAACTGGTCATAATTTTTAGATGTTTCGATTTAAGATCTGCACCAGCCTGTGGAAGATTTAGATAGCTTTCCACAGAGGGAGTGTGGATTTCAAATGGAATAGCCTATTGGCTAACTACATTCAAAATCCACAAGCCATCTGTGGAAGGCCGCAAGAGGAGTTTAGATTCCAAATGGAATAGGATATTGGGTAACTATATTTGATGTCCACATCCCTTCGGTGGAAGACTCAGAATTAATTCTTCCATGGGGGAGTATAGATAACAGATAGATAACCATTGGATAACTTCGCAAATCCTCCCTCTGAGGAAGAGTTAAGTAAAGTTTTCTACACGGGGAGTATGGATTCCAAATGAAATAGCCCATTGGGTAACTACATTCAAAATCCACAAGCCATCTGTGGAAGGCTTATAAGTCCTCCACAAGAGTAGATTCCAAATGGAGTAGCTTAGCATATAGCCGGGAGCGGACTGACGTCACATCGCGGTGAAAATAAAGCAGGAGCCCAGGGAATCCCTGAATCATTGTGAAAACAAACTGGGCAAATTGCATCTTTAGGTTCCCTGCACATCGCATGACACTATGCGTGCAGCACGCACCAAGGTATACAAGTTGTTGCTGGGTAGTTTTTGTCTGAATTCCGGATATCCGCTCCCGGCTGTACACATATCCCCTCTGTATAAGTGGAAGATTAAGTAGTCTTCCACATGCATGGTGACTATGAATTTCAGTTGGAATGGCTCAATGTGTGCGTGTGTGCAGGATGATCAGGTTAATAAGATAGAGCTCAAATTAATATGACAGAGCTCAATTGTTTTAGAGCTGCTCACATCTGTAGTACCTCTGTAGTACCCCTGTAGCACCCCAGCTTGTACACTAGATAATTTATCCTTTTAAAAGACTAACAGAAACATCTATGAAGTTCTTGGTGTAAAATGTTCACTTTGAGCTGATGTGCCCCATCCCTTCCCATCCTTAGCCTAAAAGTGAATTGATCACCTTGCATTAATAAACCTCTACACTAGGGCTGCTCTGAAAGGTAAGCTAACTTTAGACCTGGGATTAAACCAGGGTTAGTCCTACATTAGTGGACATTTTTTCCTTCCAACATACTCTAAAACTGCTGTAACGGGTGAGTAAATTCCTCATGGATGGGCTGGAAAATTTTCTCACACGTTACTTTCAAAAGTATTTTTAAAGGGAAAAAGGTCCACTCTTGCAGGACTATTCATAGTTTAAAGCTAGACTCCCTTTTGGAATACCAGCCTATGTGCAACTCCTCCCTTTGAGTACCTTGAAGCATTTTACCACTCAAGAGCTTCAGTAATGTTTCTGTTTGGTATCTTAGTTATTAAAAGCATTGTTTAAGAAGTGTAAACTTGTGGACAAGTGTGAATTTTTATTCCATCCATGCAGTGTGTATATTATAGTAATATTTATATATTCATTCTCAATTCATGCTAAATAATCTTCAAAAAGGTTTCAATTAAGATCAATTGTAATTTACGATATCAATTGGCTGTACAATGTGACAAAGTGGCGATATATAGTTCCATTGTTGTGGTGGACTGTGGGTATGAAATTAACATGTTAATTATTCACATATTAATACTTATTGTAAATAAAATTATTTTATAAGCTACTAGAATTATTGTGCTGGTTTGATTTGTGTGTCTTGTTCTGGGATGTTCGAAAAAAGAAGAGGGGTTTGTTTCATTGACTGTGTGTGCTGTGTAGATTTTTGTAAAGAAAAAAATAGCGAGTGTGGAATACATGTCGTCTGCTGTCGCGGGTTGCCGACTGGGGCCAAAGGGTCACATGAGGTCACCAACCAGGGTGGACCTACCCGAGGACACTGTGTCAAGGTGTCATAGAAGTTGATCAGACTTGTAGTACCCGTACCCGCACCCATACCGGGTACAAAATTCCGTACCATACCATAGTCTCGACCCATACCCGTACCGTAATTTATCACAGGCTTGGACCCGTACCCGTACCCATGTCTCGGACCCGTACTCGACCCGTACCCATGGTCTTGGCCCCGGACCCGTACCGGACCGGACCCATGCCCATACCCATGGTCTGGACCCATACCCACAGTTTCGGACCCGTACCGATACCATGGTCTCAGACCGTAATCGTCCAATACCCATGTCTTGTAACCATACCAGTTTCCATGTTGTTGTTGCCTATCTTACCTGTAACCCGATGAGTAAAATTTAAAAAACAAAAATAACTGGCAGGTTTCTTTGTTTTAATGGTATAAGGGAGTTTAATTTTGTTTTAATTTGATGAATGTTATGTTAAAGGTGCAACAAGGGATTTTAACATCGGTGGTGTCCCTAAAAAAATCTTTTTTGCACTTGAATGTTCAGTCCCCATCTGGAAGGGACAGCGAGAATTAGTTCTTTGGCTACAAAAAAATGTGAAATTTTCCATTTTGTGACTTTGAAGCAAATAGAAAATGTTTATATTAAAATATATATGTAACTCTAATTTACCTTTTGTTTTCACTGTTAACCTTTGATACTACATTTCTGTAGCCCAAATACACAAAATCAACATCTGTATCTCTTGCTGCACCTTTAATTGATAATCCCAAACGATTTTCAGTCTATCTCAGTTTTAACATAATTATACAGATTAAAACGGGATATTATAGTATGCACTATGCAGTACTATGCACCCCGTATGCCTTAGTGTTTTAACAATTAATCTTGCCTGTTCGAGCCATAACTCTCCCCAATATGAAATGAACTTTACCATAGGGGACACTTACATACTGCAACAACTAATTGGATAGTGGACATATCTTTGAAAAGTACTGATTTCTTCACTTTTCTGCCACTTTTTTTCAGTTGCTAATAAAATACTATAAGGATTCCACAGACTTACCCTATTTTATTAGCTATTCCAGGTGGATCACTGTAGGGTCTTTAAGTTTGGAAACTCTTGCACTTTATAAGTAAAAGGTTTATAATACTCAAAGGTCTGTACCCGTATCCAAAGACTCGTACCCATATCCATGACACTGTACCAGTACCCATGGGTTTGTCATAATGAGGGACCCCTTTACCCATACCGTACCCATTCCCGTACCCATGGGCTTGGACCCATAACCGTAAACCCATCCCAGGACTTTGTCACAAGTTGACCCGTACCCATACCATACCGTGGTCTGGGACCGGCCCGTTACCCACGGTTCGGACCGTTACAGTACCCATACCATACCCCATGGCTCGGACCCGTACCCATACCGTACCATGATCCGGTACCCCCTCTACAAAGTCTGAAGTGAATGGATTGTGGATACACCAAGCATTTTATAATTCTTACCATTTGGGCTTGACCTTAGAGCCTTGACCCCACTAGTTAAGCAGGTTAACGGGGGAACTACCAAGGACTATAGATGCAAGTGGCATGAAAATGTGTGCTTGGGGTGAAAACAGTGGCGGCGCCAGACCTCTTCTGTGGGGGGGGTGGGCAAACGGGGGACAAAGGGAAGTTTTTGGGACAAAAGGGGGGGGGGGCGGCGGGCGGGCGGGCGGGCAGAGTATAAATTATTTGATTGTGATTTCAACCAATTTTGGCCCAAATCGCTGATTTTTCACGAAAATGTTGTGATTTTTGGCCCAAATCGCCAAATTTTTCCAAAAATCCCTCAGTTTCTTTCAGCCAGGGGGGGGGGGGGGGTTACTAGGGGCAAGAAAAAAAGCCCCCGCCACTGAACAGTGGTCAATCTGTTTGGGGTTAACATTTTGCCCACACACACTACCAAAGCAATCCCTATGTACCTCTTGACAGATGACACAAAATGAGGTCAGATGGCAGATAACAAAACTGGGAGAATATCAGTGATATTTGTGGTGAGATTTTTTTTTTAAACCTTGCAAATCTAATTTTTTGAGTATACAACATAAAAAAAACACCCAAAACAGAAAAGAACAAACAACGTTTCAAACATATAAAAATGTCTTTATCAAGAAAACCAAGGAATGGTAACTCCACCACACGAAGACCAGAACAGAGTGGTGGGTGCCATTCGTGGTTTTCTGATAAGACTTTATAGTGTTGCAACGTCATGTTTTCTTTTCTGTTTTGTGTGGTTTACACATAGAGAATAAACCAGATCAATGTTTGTGTTTTGAGGTCAAACTTTGTAGATCATGGTGCACAATAGCATGCTGAAAAATCTGGGATATCCACAGGAAAGGCTTTGTTTCTCACAAGTCAGATTGTGATACTCACATATCGAAAATTACAGAATCTAAAAAAGTGCTGCATTGTCTTTAATACATAGATTTCAAGCCCCACTTGCAGATTATGTCAGCAGGTCCATGCCAGTAACAAAAAAAAATTTTGAAGATTTTTTTCGAGTTTCGGTCAGCAAATCTCTGCTTATCCCTTTAAAAAGTGAGGTCCTAACACAATTCAAATATTGCAAATACCCCAAAATTGGTTCTGAAAATCTTTTTTTCAAAACACTACCTGTGGCCAAGTCTCGTTAAGTTACACCCTGCTTTCTGAAAATAAAAACAAGAACTGTCAGGTTACATTTTCATTATTGTAATTACATACATTTTATTAATCACCTGATAGTATACCATGCCCACTTAATCAAATATGTTACACGTTAAATAAATACAAAATGCATGTCACATATTTCATAAAAAATCCAAATGCATGTTCCATACTTAATTCATTAAAAAATAAACAAAAGTTGGGTGTACATGCCTGTAATAATATAACATGAAAGCCATTTAAAGGTGCGTGTTCCGATCATCTTTGGGACCCCCCTGATTTACCCGGAAGTTGTTTTGATTTTTTTCTTAACACGAAGTGGGTCTATGTCTTGTTCTCATTGTCTCCTGAAATTTGAGCCCTCAAATCCATTGTCAGTTCCAAGATATAACAAAACAAAACCAAACCCGCCGTTTATGGTTAACCATCATATTAGCACAGTACTGATGGGCTTTGAACATGCATTATTGCGTCTACCATCAAAACCCGCAGTTTGTTTCCACGGTATTTGGGGTTGTATGTGCAAGTGCGAGTCTCTCATATCCGTGAAGAACACAATACACACTAAATCGGAACAAGCACCTTAATGGCATTTTCAATTTGCAAACAATCAAAAGATGCAAATTTCTTATTAACCACAATGCGATATATCTGCCTTTAGTGTAGCGGTGTCGTCCCATATTCACTATCACCTAATTATAATCCAATCTCCACACTTGCTTTTGAATATTTCATAACATGCCCCAAGCCCAAGTAGGTTGAGATTTATTTTGGAGAAAAGCAGATTTCGAAAAAAATCTGCAACTACAATATAAACATCACTTTCGTACCTAGGGAAGGGGAGGGTGTTTCAAAAAGCACCCCAAAAAATCACTTTTTGCAACCAAAAAATGATAAAAATCACATGGTAGAATATGGTAGTCACCCCCTTACCTATGGGCTTGTTTATTAAACCTCATTTCATTGTTTACTAGTAAACTACCAAAGGGGCATTTGTGATCCATAGCCTTCGAAATTCCCCCTCCACTTGAATAAAACGAGTGCATCAATGATGAGTAATCCATCAATTGGGATGTTAGGGGAAGGGTGTAGTTGTGCGCGGTCATCGGTCATTAAGGGGGTCATTACAGGTCAAGGAATATAGCCACGGGTATTCTTGGCAGTGGTTATCTTGAGAAGTTGGTGGCTATACACTTAACTTGAAGAATGTTAGATATTTTGGCGGTCAAAGGTCAAGTAGGTAGGGTCATTGGAGGTCAAAAGGGCATATGGGCCATAAGAGGTCATTCTTTACATACCATAAAGAGTTCTGGACCGGTGATTTCTTTAATAGTATTTTACTAGGCGATCCTGGATTTGGCTATCACCTGTGTTTTGCGTTCACATGGCTAGACTGATTTCGGGTTTGTGGTTCACTTTGACCTTGAATGACACCTGATGACCTTTTATCCATGAAACTTTAAAATTTATACATCAACAATCGACCCCGCGCACCAAGTTTCGCTAGGAATACACCAAGGTTACCCCATGGAGCTCCTTGGACTTCGCAGTGACCCTGATGACATTTGATCACTAACCAATACAGACTAGGTCTTCGTTAAGGTCAACGGGGCACCCACCCACAAAGTTGCAGGAAGGTGCATCCTCGGTCTCAGAGAACACTATGCAGTCAGGAAGACGACACATTGAAAGACAGACGACCTGTTATAAAAATATAGATGTGCAAAGGTGTGAACGTGGCATTTAGGTCATTAGAGGTCAAACTGTACGACCTATATTAGTACTAACAAGTTCCTTTGAGCATGTTGGTGGTCACTTGTAAATTATTGCAGGAAATTAGTATCTACTAGTGTGGAGCCAGCCTGCACTGCGCGTGGGTCTTCGCTACCTGAGTATACCTGTTAGAAGAGTATACTGGAATGTTTTAAGAACAGAAACCAAGGTACTGTATTCGACCTAATTAGCACCCTGGGTGCTTCATATCCATACGTCAAAGCATGGGTATGAAAACACAGCCAAGTTACCCAATAATGACCATACATGACTTCTGACCCCAAAATGACCCCTCGAAAATGTGACCACAAAAGTGGTACGGCAAAACTCTACCACCATATCAAAACTCATATCCATACGTCAAAGCACGGCCAAGTTACCCGATAATGACCCCTGGATGACCTTTGACCCAAAATGACCTCTCGAAAACATGACCACAAAACTCGTACGACGAAACTCTACCACAATACCAAAACTCATATCCATACGTCAAAGCACAGCCACGTTACCCGATAACGACCCCTGGATGACCTTTGACCCAAAATGACCCCTCAAAAACATGACCACAAAACTTGTATGGCGAAACTCTACCACCATACCAAAACTCATATCCATACGTCAAAGCACAGCCACGTTACCCGAAAACGACCCCTGGATGACCTTTGCAGAGCTGCCAACATTGAGATTTTGGAATCGGGGAGATTTGATCTTGGAATCGGAGATTTGGTTAGAATCAGGGAGATTTTTAAAAAAATAGCGAGCATTTCAGTGTAATACCTCCTCAAGAGGGATACAGCCAATGGATATTGTCTTAAAGATCAATTGAAAGCTTCCACATTAAGGAACTGTCAGTAGGAACTTTGTCCATTTGGATTTTTTTAAAAGAATGACATGAAAAAGGTTGAAGTAAAAGTCAACTTTAAAGGTTCGCAACTTGAAAACGAAGCCACCTACATAGTTATGAACTGCATTATGAGATAGAGCTCTTTAAAATAAAGCTGTCCCGAAAAAAATTGACAGGGCTCCGCCGTATGACAGCTCCCATTTAAGGAACTGTCAGTAGGAACTAAGTACATATGGAGATTTTTAAAAAAATGATTGAAATGAAAAGTCGAAGTAAAAGTCAACTTTAAAGGCTCCTAACTTGAAAACGGAGCCATCTACAAACATATGAACTGCAGCCATGAGATAGAGCTACCTTAAAATAAAGATTTCCCGAAAAAAATGACAGGGTTCCGCCGTTTGGACAGATCCCATTTCGGGCTGTAATTGGGACAAAGTCCACAAACCAGGCACTAACATAATATAACTAACCTTTTGCACTATATAGCAATGATGGCGCAATCTTCAAAAAGACCAAACAGCAACTTCAAATCACAAACAGGTTCATTATCTGTAGGCCTATACACTTTGCACCAATGGGGTTATTTGTAATTTAAGCACCAGCATAGCCTATAGCAGTTAATGGTTGTAAATATAAAAAGATTGTGTGTGGTGCCATCCGAAAGTCGGGAGAAAAACTATATGTCAGAAACCAAAGATTATATTATCTTTTGCATACGAAGGTACTTAATTTTCTGACTTGTTATACGTTTTATTTTATTCAACACCACCATCATTTTCAGACCCATGAATGACCTTTGACCCAAAATGACCCATCGAAAATGTTGTGACCATAAACTCGTACGGGACGACAAACTCGACAACACACCAAATTCATAATCCGTATGTTGTAAAAAGGCGGTGAACAACATAGCCGGAACAAAAACCACAAGCCCACAACGTGATTTTTTTAGTAATTAGTTTTGACGCCAAATGGGGGGTTCAAAGGTCAAATAGGGCCATAGAGGTTAAAGGGGCCATGGGTCATCATAGTTCATTCTGCGTAAATACCAGTAAGAATCCTGGACCAGTGGTTCCTTTAGTTGTCATAGCATTTTTATTTCAGAAGTGTTTATTTATGTAGATTGACAAAAGGAGGGTCAAAGGCCATATAGTGTCATTAGAGGCCACTCTCTATATACTCATAGTTGGGAAAAGACTTGGCAGTGGTTCTTTTGACTACGTTCGAAGGTAATCGCAAATGTATCATAGACAGTTTACATTACACGCCGTTACACACGTCATGCCTACAATGATCTGTAATGATCAAGCTTGATAACATCGTATCTGCATCTCTTATTACAGCATTACATTGACGCTTTGTTGCACCTATAATAAGGATATCAGGACAATTTAATTTCGGAAGTTGAGTCCTATAAAGACTTAGGTGTTAATATTTCTCGCAATCTCTCCGATCACACTCAATTTATGAGGTTGTTAAAAGGGGCAAATATAATTGCTTATATTAAGGCCATTGATTGGCTAACTGTGACCTTTACCCGGGTCTATTACGGGGCATCTGTGGAGGACGATTGCGCTTCGTCAATCCATTATGCTGCCGACTGTGTTGACTTGAGAAAGCAGTCAGATCCAGAACGAATTGAAAATCTCCAGTTACAATGGTCTCGACTTTCTGAAAGCATCGCGTAACACGCCGCGTGCTGCGCTTTATGGTGATCTTGGTTGGACTCCCCTTTCCCCATTGCATAATATAATCACAAGGCTTAAATACCTCTCAAGGGTAATTGAATATGAAAATGCATCGGTGGCCCAAGCTCCCTTACTCACTATGCTCAGTCTTGATTGTGAGTTCGACAAGTTGCTTTTCAAAATGTTTTGGACTGCACTCACAATGCTCTTAGCAATTGCGATTTAGCCCTAGGTGACATTTTTAGGATTCGCGAAACCGGGGAACCCCCGTTTGATCCACTCTGGGCTAATTCAATTAAGCGCACTCTGATGAATATCTCAGCTATTGCACGGAGTGAAGAGGCCTGTTCTAAGTCTTCACTGCTGATTCTATCACCATTAAAGATCGCCCAAGTCTAGAAAGTTTTATCCTTTTGGACCAAACGACTCTACGGCTTCAAGCCTTATTTAACTGCGCTCCAACACCTTCAGCTCAACCGCAGAATTGAGACACTGTCGTCATATAATGATGGTACGTGCACCCTCTGTAACTCAAGGATTTGAAGAATGTTAGACCTTTCTTGTTCCACATGTTTTGCTCTTAATCCTATTAGATCTGACGAATATAGCAAGCTGGAGAACCACCTTATTGCAAATGAATATTATAGCATAGGGAGATATTTATCTGCCAATTAGATGTAAAATACCAGCTCACGCTTGGGAGGAGCACCTCAGGCTAATTGTAATATAAAGAATGTTAATATTATCTACTCTATATGATCCTTTGTGTAAATCATATGTCAGGAGTGCGTGGTGGAAAATTGAGTCGAATTATTCGCCTAACTAGTCATTTCCTTACTTCTTCGTTGCTGTATTGTGGTTTTTGTTATATATTTTTGAACTCATTCATTCCTAACCGGGGTTCTGAGGCTCTTGATCCCGAATGTGGTACACTCATTGTTTGGCATCAGTGGCATTTCTTCATGGTATGGACAAAATTTGCGACGTCAAAACTCGGGGTGTATAAGCGTGTTGATCAATTGATTTGCCCTTAGTTTGTATATATGGGACCTCACTTTATTGCTTTTGTATTCTTGATGGTTTGTTGTTGTTAGGTTTTGGATGTATTTCGGACGCACCACCTTTTGGTGGGAGGGGCAATGTTGTAAAAGTGTAGTCCAATAAATAAATAAAAATCAAGAGGGGTATGGACATACTGGTAGAGAGCAACTTGCGGTGGTTTAAGGCGGTTTTTTTTGTCAATTCTCTATTAATTTTCGTGTAGTTTAAGGCACTTTGAACAGGAATAGCCTCTATCAAAAATAGAGGGTTACTACTGACAAATTTCACTGACTCTTGTTGAACAAATTGTAGGGATTATCCTTAGTCCAAAATGTACTGAATGTCTGGCAGAGGTGTTCCCAAAGATTTCACTTATATTGATATGCTTACCGCCAGTTATTCCGCTTCTTCAACGAGGCGGGATATAAAAGGTAAAAGCCGAATGTTAGGCCAATCATGTAGTGAGATCGTCGCCACAAAATATCCTAAAACGAAACAAATATCTAAAACCGTCAAAAAGTAAGGCAAGCGTGTTTGTCGTCCAACTCGCAATAGGAAGTATAGTATCCCAGTGTAAGGGTATTAAAAATATTAAGTAGGCCACCCGCTGTCGCAATTGAATACCCTCTTTTGTTATCATATTTATAGGATCGAATATTGATATCTAGAAAACTTAATATATTAAAGTGCTTTCAAATTTCAAGGACCACTTATGATACAGGAATGCTTTCAACAGTTTCGAGGTGCGTTAAAAAGGTCAACGTAGTGGTGGAACATCGTTAGAGGAACAGCCACGCTGGGGTGGTCTTCAATGTCGCAAGCAATGTTTGTATCGAAAACAGCCAACAAGAACGTAATGACAACAGATAAGGTTTCTCAGCGGACCAAAATGTTTCTCAAAGACCTCAAAAAATATAAAATATACATAAACTAAAATTCTAATAAACTTGCCGTCGAAAACCAAACCTCAACAAACCCAATTTAATCCATCCGATACCATAAACACTATGCATTAGTCAGTATAAATGCTTAAGGGAAAAGGCTGACTTTGCAAAGGACGCATACCCGATACAATTTGCTAGGTACGGACTAATATTTTTGAAGTTCTGCTTCCTAAGTAGGCAAATTGTTTTTGCGAAAATCTTGAGGATACTTGTTGCAAAATACCCCGAGGTATTAATAAATCAATCTGATCTAAAGTAAGTTAAAACAAATTCTTTTGTGTCATCTCTATATAGTCGGGCGACCTTCATCCCGGGAAAATTTGTTTACCCTAAATCTACTCAAGTCAAATGACGCGCACTTGTGTTTGACATCAGTCTCTGGTAAGCCCTTGGTAGATATGAGCTAATATGGTACCATCACATTTCATTTGCGCCCGCAGGAAGAAACCCACTAGAACTGGTATAGGTGCACAACTAATAACAATAGCATTCAGTAGGAAAGACGACAAGCACGGCATTAAATGATGTCCAAACAAAACTTGACAAAAACGATACAAAAGTCACCCAAAATGACTCCCGTCACTAAAATCCAAAAAAATAAAAACCATACGGAAATCGGGGGCATACCTCCGAAACAATTTGCCGAATTTTTTGGGAAAAGGACATAAACGGCCGACTAGTTTCGCAAATAAGAGCCGAATCTGAAAACATGCCGCTCTCGATTGCAATAAGCCATCAATGCAATGAATTGATTGGATTTAAAAATGAAATTTATACCATCTTGCAGACACTTCGTCCGGCCGAAATAAGCCGTGATGTTCATAGCTTCGCGCAACTATTGTCCTGGTATCGCGTACGTATTGTACGTTCGCGATTACAGCTGCGGTTTACTGCGATTTGCACGTTTTAAGACTGTATGAAAGCTATGATGTCACTCCTTAGTTCAGGCTGGATGAAATATAAGTATTGCCTCTTAAGTACAGATTTGGTTACCTTTACACAAAATTAAGAATTTGGTATTTTCTGTCCATAAACAGAAATTAAAAACATAGTGACTCATGGTATACTGTGATACAAACATTTACTTGCAACACCAAAATACACATGTAGAATAAACTGACATTTTGGAAATATTGTTTCAATGCTTTCTAAGAGAAGATGGTGTCAGTATCACAAAATGCACCTTTAATATTAAATAAATATAAATATTCGTATTTAGCAGTTACTGTGACTCTATGATAGTTCAAATTAGAAACCTTAATCCAATTGGTAGATCGTTTCAGCTTTTGAGTTCAGTTTACTCATCCAAAAAAGCTGAAGAAAAATTATACTAGTGCTAGTACTTAAATTGACACTAATTTTGCCAATGTGTATACACAAACACACACGCATAAATATATACACCATGAAAGACAATATATTAAAATCTGGACCCGTACATTGCATTGGGCTATATTCCCTTTAAACCCCTGAGAACTTCCTACCTACAAAGTAAATAAAAAAAAATTGTGCATGAAAAAACACAAACTTTGACCCTGACCTGTTTACTCAACAGTGACGCAGTTGATGTTTTCATTATCTGCATATTTTCGACTTTCTGTGCTGAAAAAATGATGTAATTTGGTGAAGAAATGAGGTAGGTATGAAAGATTTTCACAGCTGATCCAGAAAGATTTGTCACCATATTCAGACAAAATAATGGAACTGAAAACCAGCTTAACTGTGTAAATACCATTGGAATGGGGTACAAATGGATCAGCTGCGAAAATCTTTCATATCTACCTCATTTCTTCACCAAATTCCTTCATTTTTTCAGCATAGAAAGTCGAAAATATGCAGATCACGATCACGGAAACATCAACTGCGTAACAGTTGAGTAAACAGGTCAGGGTCAAATTTTGTGTTTTTTCATGCACAATATTTTACTCACTTTGTATTATCAGCATCTAAGCACTAATTTGATTGGACATGTGGAAGGTAATTCCATGTAATGAGCAAATCAGAGATACTTTAAGAATGGTTTACATTGAGAATATTTTACAGAGAGATAGAAAAGCACTATTTTGATTGGTTACTCAGAGTGCTATCTCATGTTGTGTCCTGTAATGAGCCAATCAGAGAGATTATATCATAGGTGGTAGTTCTCAGTGGGTAAATTAAAATCCATGGAATGGAAATAAAAATATGAATCAATGAATCCATACTTCCCTTGTGCAAGACTTCCTTAATCTTCCACAGAAGGTGGGTTACTTCAAATGAAGCCATCAAATGGGCTATTTTATTTGAATAGAAGGCAGAATACATGGCAGCCAATGAGGAAGAGAATCATCAACCTATCTGTACTACAGATGGTACACAACTCAAAGAGGTCAGGGACTTCAAGAATCTTGGGTCCTATGTTGCCAACAGCAAGAAAGACTTCCTGTCATGCAAAGATTAAGCTTGGAATGCCTGCAATAAACGATACCACTTGGCAATCTGGTGTCTCCAATTTAACCAAGTTGAAGTTCTTTAGAGCCTGTGTAGAGAGTATCCTGTTATATGGATCTGAGACCTGGACCATGAAGAAAGAGCTACAG
>JAMKCH010017902.1:0-126439 GCA_023653785.1 Ophioderma brevispina
GCATTTAGACTGGGACCAATTTTACAATCCTCCCCCGAAATTATACAGCCATGCTTTATCATTCCATCAGATCTATATACAGGGTGAGTCAAAAAAAAACTTGACCCTGATTGTGTCCGCCATTTTGAATTTTTAAATAATATATATCTAACATATGTGGTATCTGCGAAAAGCTTATTTCATTATCTTTAATTTGCTGCAAAGATCATTCCAATCGGTTAAATATAGGCCGAGCTACAGTCTTTCGAATCAAGAATCTGCAGTGAATAAATAGCCTGATTTTCTTTTGGACACTGATTTCCTTCGCTGAACGCCGTTCATTTCAATGTGAATCCGTGGACAGAGCAGAGATCCGACTACTTGATTCAAACGACTGTAGCTCGGTCTATACCTAACCGATGTGAATGATCTTTGCAGTAAATTAAAGATAATGAACCCAGCTTTCAGATGATCTCAAATATGTTAGATATATGTTACTTAAAAATTCAAAATGGCGGACACAATCAGGGTCAAGTTTTTTTTACTCACCCTGTATAATTTCTTCCCCATCTTGAAATTGGTTTTTTGCTATTTTCATAGCTTTAATTCCACCTTTGGCCTCCTCACTACATGGATAACTTCTTTTGTTACTTGCACCATCTCCTTTTGATGACATTGTTGATTGACACAATAATTTAAAAAACCGAACAATACACAAAGACAATTTATCAATGTACGCTACAAATTAATTTCACAAGATTTTTTATATATTGGCAGTATAGGCAGTAGAAATTTGGTACATACAAGTGAAATAAGAAAATATTTAAGATGGTACAATTGAAGTATTTAAAATGATCATAAATCATTAAATTCCAGAAATAGCTTAAAATTTGTTCATATTCCAGAAACAATTCAAAACTAGCACATATGGTTCTATGGTAGATGAATGATTTTAACAACAACAAGGTTTCAAGTTGAATTGATTTGATTTCAAGGTTTCAAGTTATGATTTTATGGGCATTATAAGATTGAAATAATTAGTTAATTTATGTATTATTTATTTATTTCATGTATGGTTGTGTTATGACAATAAATAAATCTTAGGAAAACTTTAAATTTGGTAGGGATTTGGAAGTTGTAAATTTATTTTTTTATTTATTTATAAATAAAAGTGCACAGATCTGATCATCAGTGGGGTGTTACGTAAGCCAATTCTCTACTCGGCCAAGCTACAATTAGGAGGATGCTGAAAGAAGACGAGAACAAGAAATACATGTAATACATCCCAATATTCAATTATGCCTACAAATACGACCACTAGATTTTAACTTTAAGCTAGACTGCTACAGTATAGGCTATTTCTGCTAAGCATTTTGTCGTTAACATGTGGTCATAGACCATATCGTAGATAGAAAAACCGCAAAGGATCATGGGGGCCGAAAAAGGGGCAAGAGCACCCACCCGTCGATTGATCATCATTTTTTTCCGTGTACTGTCATAAGGCATCACGGCAACTAGTAGAAGCAAACTTCTTGAGATAGTTTTTCAATGTTGTTTAAGTTTCAAAGGTGCAACGAGAGATTTCAAAATCAGGTGTCCCTAAAAAAATCAATGACGATTTTTTTGCCCTTATGTAAAAGCTTTCGATAAAAAACAAACCCCATCTGAAAGTATTACGCTGAGAAATAGTTCTTGGTACACAAACTGTGAATTTTCTAATTTCGTATAGGAGCAATACGAAATTCAGCCTATGCTTTATATTGAAATTTAGCCAAATCACAATCACTAATTTTTTCTCTCTTTTAAAGGCATTTCGTAGCCAAATACGGGTAAGAAATCTTTTGAGGGTCTATTCTATATGAAAGTAATTTATGCCACAATCTTTTGGTACTTCCACAATCTCTCGTTGCACCTTTAATTATGATAAAATGCACCTACTAGGTTGTTGCCCCTGAATTATCTTACAAGAACTCTTTTGTTTTTTATGAAGGTTTGACAAATTTATCCTCTCAAAAAACGCCAGAAATTCACACTTCGTCAGCGGCTAGTCTAAAGATCGTGCAGCCGCCACCAATGAGTTTGACTACCTTAACCCCAATTCTCACAGTTTTACATATTAAACATCACAATTTCATTCATTACGTATAATGAAGCAGCCGACCATTAATAATCCCCAGTGATGATTAGCAATTTCACATTTTAATTGTTTAATTAAATACATAATAAGTTAAGATTTGAAATTCGGTGAAAAAAGTAGTTAATTTGGGAAGCTAATTCCCAGTTAAGTTGGCCATTTGGAGGCAAACTTGGCCATCGATTTGCCGCTTGAATCACGGCTCACATATCGCGCATCGCACACGGAAAACTTCTAGACTTCTTCAACCTACCTGCATTTTCTAACTGTAATTTTCGAGTAATTCCACCATAAATACTATTTTTTTTTAGTTTAAGCTGATAAAGTTTTTAGACAAATTCTTTAAAGTTTGCTCTTGCTGATTTCAAATAGTGGACAGTTGACGAATGGCCCTTTTACCATTTTACAGTGGCAGTGCCAGTTTGTGCCGCCCACAAGTAAATATATTGCGTGCGGTGGATCTACATGTCTTAAACCTTATAATGTTGACAAACATACGATCTTAAAAAAGCTCCTAGTATGAAAAATATAACGTTCCTGTGTTTACAATTTACAACTGTCATATTGGCTGAAATATTTAAAAATGTGTGATTACCAACGCCATGACCATGGGGCTGTAGCTGCACTAGCAGCAGCTAGGGCCATATCACCTCATGTCACTCCGCAATAAAATGTCTCTTCTGCCCCAAAAACAGTCCCGCCGTTTATTTGTAACTTGGTACTTTTACAGATAAAGGTGTAATACATATAATCATACACTTTTTTAGAATTAGTTTTGCTGATTTTTGTTAATCAGCTCCCACATTTGAAAGTTTTTTGGGTAGGGTCCCTACTAAAACACGGCTCGGCCGGATCTACTGATCTGCGGACTCGGATTCGGAATCTACGGATTCGGACTCGGACTCGTATTTGAATCACATACGGATACAGCCATTCTAACATGTTGAAATACGATTACTCCTAGGATGCATACCATTCGTGTTTTCATGTATTAAACTCGGATACTCGGGACTATTCTGTTTTCTTTATCTCGTATACTCGGACTCGGACTCCGACTTGTATTCCTGACGCAAAGCCTGCAACACCATCTTTTTGTTTGATCCATGGATCGCTTCTTGATCGCGTTTGAAAAAGAACATGCCGCGTACACAAAAATGTCACACGGCTCATGTTAACAATGAACTTCGTAAAATAAATATCGCCATCACGGATCCACCGGATCCATGGGGTGTCGGATCCATGGTGTCGGATCACTAAACAAACACAATCCATCCTGAGCACATCATAGTACCTCTTCGATGCTGACAGGGCTTGGTTTGGGTTTTGAAAACAAACCAAGGCGAAACAAACCGGTTTTTACGGATAAGAACATCTTCCCTACCTCCCTGAGCCTATTAACTCTTTAGAAAGCCATGACGGATCAGGTTTTGTGCCTTTCAGGCCGATCCAGGAGATTTTGTAATTAAAGTAGACTGCCGATCAGAAAGATGATTGAGGCTGATGGATATATCTGGTCAACGCGGGTGTTAGAGTCAGCCAAAAAAGGACCTTTGTTGAAAAAAGCCTTTTTTTTACTCAAAGAAGGGCAAGAAAAGATGGGGTAGACATCTGCAATAAGAACTTTCGACGAGAGGCCGATTGAAAATAGGGAACCCGGACAAAGTATTGGTGCACTACTGGGGCATATTTGGACCGTGACTACAACGGGAGGTGCGGCTCCAGTGGGGCCGTTCAAACCATGCCTTAAAAGTTCGGACTATCCATCTGTTTTAACATCCGCAGAGCAGAAGTACTCAACAACCGGCCTCACGATGGTGTCCTATAAAGAAAAAGTAATACCACCTGCACTGAAGGTCATGTGGCGGTGTCGGCACCAAAAAATCTAAAACAGATACAAAACGTACGTGAGAAGGTGTATACAGGTACAGGTCAAAGCAATAATGTGTTTCATGTCAAAATGAATCCTTTGACATGCTCTTGCGGACTAAAGGGTGCCAGTGCAATTCACATAGTAGCGGTCCTTCTTGCCAATAGGTTCGAAGTTGACTCTGATGAGACCTACAAAGGAAATAATCTTAAACCGCATTAAAACGAAAGGAAGGGGAAAAATCCTGGAGAAAAGATTCCTCGTCGGTGTGATGTTGGACCAACTGTGACAGCTGCACCGGACAGTGCAGCTGCCGTGAGTGACCCGAAGCCTATAACTGTTAGCGACTCTCCGGCAAAGCCAAAGTACTGGGTTTAATAACAGATGATAAGTCGGATTGAATGATTCGGACCGAAATACTATACTAGGGGATGATTAAACTAATGGCTATGTGACCGTATCAGTTTGATGTATCATCTGCTTTCATCAACATCAGTACACAATGAAGGGTCTAACAGGAATGCTATTTTCTTCTAAGCTGAACACTTTAAGTTCATCGGGGTGATGGTTTCAATATTAAACACCCACTCCATTGCTGGCTCTCATTGATCTTGCCTTACCCACTAGAGGTACCCAGACGAAAAAGAAGAAATACCAAATAGTCAATGATCTATGACAGTTTGTGGACAGGTCAGTGTCCGTGCACTTTTCGGCCATCGAAGCTATCTTATATGCACCCAAATCTATCGGGAAATTGGATATAAGATACTAAATGTGACATCACCCCCAATTTCGATGATTGTTGTATACATGCGATGGCGAATTGTGGTAATGCTGCTGAACGATATCGATCCAGCAGAAATCACTTACACTGGATCCTCTGTCTATGGGACAGCATTTAGTTGTTTTTTAGAAGTGCAATCCATTCACACCCTTCCCGTACATAAGTTTAGATCAAATAGACGAAAACATTCTTACAAAACAATAGTATTGAAACGCCAATCATTGCAAAAATCACAAAACAAAAGTCCAACAGCTCACACCCTATCTCAGTTCCATGCCCCAACAACTCGCCCGGTATCTCAGTTTCCGCGCCCCAACGCCGTCCACCAGTATCTCGTTCACTGCCCCAAGAGCTCAATCGACACAATACAGAAACAACACTCCAAAGTGAGCTCACCAGTTCTAGCCTCACAACCAATAAAGAAACAAAATCAAATGAGCTCTCCATTTTCTACTTTCACAACTAGGAAGGAGTTGAAGAAGAGGCGATCAAGTTTTCTTATTAAGCCTGGTATCATTTGAATAATCCAATAAATAGAATAAATAGTTGTCTTGTCTTTTAATTACATAATCTATTGCGTGTTGACAAGGACTCGTATCTAGCGATTACATCACCATCTGACTCGAATCATCGCGTCATCCACCCTCGGAAAATAATACGAAATGAGGCGCTATTTTTATGTTTTGAGAATCATAACAACCGCCGGACACGGATTCAATGCAAACGTTTCACGGATCGGTTCTTTCTTCGGAAATGGTAACGTATTTGTAAGTTTAGAGTCCATGAAGTTAGTTCACAGTTATTCTACAAACCTTACCAATTTTGAGAACAGGCGTATCCTTTTTGATGCTACTTTTCCGAATTTACTTCGAATCCGCAAATCCAGCCGGATCAGGATCCGTGGTTTTAGTATACCTTTTGGGAGTTCCCATCACCAATAGGCAATTGTTTACAGTTTACATCGGGCAGCCAGCTTTTGTTTTGCCCCTTTTTCGATCCCATCATGCTTTGCTGGCGAGCGCCCTCTTTTGATATTTTGCTATCTTACATAAGTTCTATATTGTTGAATACAGGACACGCTTTACAGTATAGGCCTGGCTCTATTTAATCTGTTTCCAACAGTATGGAGAGATTATTACCACAATGGAGAGAGAACAATCCAACTTTTAAAGCAAGATATTAATATATAATTGGGGTAAACTCATTGTTTCTGTCACGAGTAGATGCCAAATTGCCATTTCATGAACATAGTTCAACAGAATGCTGCACATGATGAAACGTCATCACCCAAAGCTGACTGTGACGGTACTCTTGCACTGAAGGAGCTAGCCCTTGGGGCAAATCTTAGTGGAAGTTTTTTCACCCCTTTATTGGTTGTAAGTATCACATGTTATAATACTGCTAAAAGCTGAAAATCACACTCCAGGCCATATTCCTGTATTTTTTGTTCAAAGCAACTGTATTTGCAAAAAATAACCAAAAGCAGAAAACTTTCACTTTTTGTGGGACCTCTGCCTATCACAGCTCTCAGGGGATAGCTAGGCAATATCATTCCAATAATTTTATCTGCATGATTTGGACTGGTTTTATTTTAGATCTTATGCATCAAAAAAAAAAAAAAAAATTAGTGAATATCGGATAACGCGTTCACGATTTACAGATTTTTGATTATTTTTATTTTTGGCCTTTTTCCTGAAATTAGCTATGGTGTTTTTAACTAGATAGATAGTGATAGTCCATGGCCCCATTGATGACAAAAGAGAAACAATAGGGAAATTCGTAGCACATTAAAATGTTATTTTTATTCTAATTTTTTTTAACTCAGCAATGCTTTATGCTACAGACTTCATATTTGCAACATAAATGTTTGGCCAATTGGTGACTTGGATGAATAAAATTCAAAGTCAAATCATTCATTAAAAAGGTTGCCATTGCAACCAAATATACCAAAAATGCACAATTTAGCCCATTTTTATCAATATTTTGATGCTTGTACCCTACATCCATACATTGTGCTACAGACGTCATATTCGCAACATCACTGTGTTTGGGCAATTGTGACTTGGATGAATAAAATTCAAAGTCAAAACATTCACTAAAAAAGGTTCCAGGCAACCAAATTAACGAAAAATGACCAATTTAGCCCATTTTAGCTAATATGTGGCACTTGTACCCGTCCATACAATGTAATACGGACTTCATATTTGCAACATAATGTTTGTGAAATGTTGACTTGAATTGAAAGTAAAATTCAAAGCACAAAATATTGATAAAATGTTTACCATGGCAACCAAATATACCCATAAATTGCCTTTTAACCTTTACGTGGTTGCCATGCAGGTTAAAAATTATCTTTAAAAAAGGCAACCTGAAATAATACAAATTTCACCCTTTTTTTTATGCGAATATGACAAAAGGACAAAATGTCCTCACTGATTTTGGCATGGAATGTCACGATGAAGATCCCCATAAAGAGGAAAGATTCATTTATTTAAGTATTAAAATACTTAAAGAACACAGCTGGAAGGCGAGAGCATCAAATCCTCTACTCATGGGTTCTCAATTAATATTTTGTTGAAGGGCCAAGAATGCCGAACACACTTGTAGGTCTCCCTACTTGAGGGCCAAATAGCTGATATCCTTATGTTTCCCCTTATATTTTTGAGAAGTCGAGGGCCAAAATCAATGGTTGCAATGGGCCGGATTTGGCCCCTGGCCCGCCTATTGAGAACCCCTGCTCTACTTCATCAATGATCTGCAGTTCTCCATTGATGAACCGCAGTTTTCTCCACTTCTGCCCGTTATATTTCTGCTTTGCACCGTCTTCATAGTTATTATTCATACTTTATAAAGATAATTTACCTGGAAGTTTTCAGATTTTTACAACAAACTTTGTATTTGGTTGGATGACCACATTTTACAGCGCGTATCATCCATACGTCAGCTGATCTAAGCGTGTGTGTTGTGAATTTTACGCTGGACGAAATTTTAAAAAATGGCGTCGTAAACCCGGAAGTCAAGTGTGCTACTCTTACGAGCGGCACATAAAATGGGCCGACGCGGGGTGATCTCGTTCGAATTTCGACTTGGTGTTTGTAGAAATATTGTTTGACGGATAGATTTACTACTATTCAAACCATTTTCATGCCGGATGCCGCAAAATGGAAAAATACGGCAGTTTTGGACCCAGCTTTCGCCGTGGTATTCCATTGAGTAAGCAATCAATGTTGGAAAATCGTTGGTACCAAGCCTCAAAGTAATCCAGCGGGCCACCAGGGGCAATTTTTCGTTACACCGTGCTCCTGTTCCCTGGGATAGGCAGGCACCACATGGGCAATTTCCTGAGAACCAGGGCAATTTTCAAAAAATAAATACAATAGTCTACGATACTTGATTTTACCTCCAAGTCCTGTTTAGCATTACCCTTACCTTAATACAGTAACAATTTAAACACTATACTTTTGGAGTACACATTACTTTAACGTAAGTTTATTACCATTATCACATCTCACTCAGGCTTTAGTTGGACGTCCAGGGGCCCGCCTAATATTTTTTTTGAACATGTGTGCAGTTCCTCTTAAGGGTACCAGTATTCTTGGTGACTTTCCAGCCTCCTATCATTACATCCTGCGGACCTATTATTTGTCACGTGGCAAGTGGCACTAAAAGCACCACCTGAGCCGAGGCCTGAATGTTTCTATGAACCAGAACCCCTATCTACTCAGGTTATAGGTTTTGCATTCGTACTTTACAGGCAAGTGATGTTGAACAGTGTTACAGCATGGGTCACCCTGGTCAGTGACCATTGTCCACTGAATCCTTGATTGTTTGAAGACCATTATAATTGTTATATGTAACACAATGCAATAAGATTTGTCTATGACAATTGATCGCACTTAAAATGTCCAAATCATTATGGTGGTTGTTTTAGGCGTTTTCAAAATTGCTTTCGTTTAGAAGTTAATATTAGCAGTTGAAATTCCGAGCCCTATTCTTTTGTACATAATGGACGTTAAAACACTTATCCATTGTCCCTTATTACATTTTCTACATGGTCAGTTTCATATAATGTTTGCAAATAGCACTGATTTAATTTACGAAATTTGAAATATTGTCCAAAGATTTTAATAACTATTTCTGCAATAAGGAAAAAAAAGTTGATAACTAAGTTAAATGCATACTTTTTCAGCCAAACTTTTAAATTTGTTTTGATTTACACATGCGAACACCTGCACTGTGTGGAGTGGGGTCCCACACACCCCTTGCCCCCCCCTTTTTACCAAAGCACCCTTTTTACCATCATCCTCTGGTACCCCACCCCTTTACCAAACGGCACCCTTTTTACCAGCAGCCTCATCTTGTACCCCACCCGTTTTAACACTAAGCACCCTTTTAATTCCACCGACTCCTGTACCCCGCCCATAAATTACCTAACATTTTCAAGCTTCTGCCATTTGTCTACACAATACAAACCAGAGCTTATTCTTGAAGAATTTGTGAAATTGTGATGGCAAATGCACAAATTAACCTAACAAGGTCAATGGGCCATGTTCCATGAATGACAATAAAGTAGTAATTAAATTTAAATCATTCCTAGTTTGCACACTTGTCACTGGAGTTTTCATCATTAAACGTGGGACTTTATTTTAACCCACCCTTTGTATGAAACACACCTTTTGGGGCGAGTCTCCATGCCATTTACACCAAGTAACCAACACACACCTATTCGATGGTGGTCGCATTCGGCTACTCTATCTCTCCAGAACAGCGCATTTTTTGGACCGTGCACTAACTTTAAATAAGGCTCAGCTGCACTGCGTATTTTTATTTTGTACCAAAAATCAGGAAATATGGAAAAAAAATTGCTTAAATGTTGCAGCAGAACTTTTCGTGAATGATATTCTTAACTGAACCGTACGTTAAACTATGATTCTAAACGCGTAGCGTTATCCATTCAAAATTCTACCCGCCGCGCGCCCGCCAGCCGGTCAAATTTTGACACATTTTTTGTCATATTTGTCTTGACCCGGAAGCCGTTTCTACAAAGTAGGCGTGGCTAAGGTCATATGTTGCAATAATGCTAATACGTGCCCTGATTGGTTTAATTAATAATAATTAATGTCCGTTGATGATGTCTTATAACATTTTGTTAAAGCTTTTTTATCTAACAATTGTAGTTACAGTATTTCATGTTTTGTCTCATGAAAGCGACACGTTGTTTTACGAAATTTACTCCTCTCTAGCACTGCTAGCGCGTTTTCATCGGCAGAGTTGGTAATCGGCTAATTCAGTGTCTTTTTCCCGACCAACCGATTCAGAACCGATCCCAATTATATGTCCAGAGTTTTATAAGTACCCCGGTCGATCCAGTACACCATTGACGACCATCATAATCACTTCTGTTAGTCTCAGTAAAAGGGTTAACACTTACTGTGCTCAAATGATCGAGATCTCGATCAAAACATGTGGACAGGTATTATAAAAATGCTGCCTTTGTGTACATAAGAGGTGATAATGAAAAATTTACGACTATCCATCCAAGCTTGGAGACGGGGCCCGTAAACGCGGAAGCCAAAAATACACCACTGGCATACTCAAGACAGGTTGAAACATTATGCAATCTCCACTAATAAATATCACGGAAATTTTTATATTTTTCCTGTTGAATTATTCAGCTCACGGTCGCCTTTTTACATGTACCTTTGCGCCTGGCTACTACTTTTTTTCGCCGTTCCAGGCATATTTGCAGGCTTAACTGGCGCAAATTTGCGCCCTTGCGGCTTGCGCCCGTTATTTTGAGGATTGGTTGGTACCGGTTATTGGTTTTATGACGTCAGTTTATGAATGGAATACACCAAATATGGGCATTGTAGGACAACGTGATCACACCGGGAAAGCCCTGAAAACCTGAGCACAGCCGAAAAAAATAGCCAAAAATCAGTCAGTGCCGCAGCACGGCAGTGAATTTCCAATCTCAGTGCGCGGAGTGAGGTGGGTTGAAATGGACAAAATGAAGATTTTGATACAATTTACTATTTGCTTCGGACAGTTTTACTGCTTGTATCGTAACAAAAAATTTGGCAGATAGTAGTAATAGGCCTTCTAAACATGGATATTGAAATAGATTTTGAAAATATTCAACCGTTTTTTTAATACAATTTTCAAAAAAGTTTGTGTTTTTTTGACGTGTGCTGTGGCTTAGCAGTGTGTGTAAGTGTGCTGCGGCGTGATTTCAGGGGTTGTGCAGAGGGCGTATGACATGCCTAGTTTAGCAGTGAAGGGATGAATATGTCCAGGAAATGCATGGCATGGTGCTTGAAATCTCTTCAAAATGTTACATATAATATGGATGACAAGTAGCTACAAGTCCACCATCCCAATTATACTCACACAGGTTTTTATTTATACCAGTAAGGGTAATTTACATGCTTATACCTTCTACATTCTGGGAACATTCGGCTTTTAGAGTAGGAATGTGGCGCGTCATCACTCAGGATATAAAATTGGCTTCAGCTACCTTGGGCCACTCAGTTTCAGGATTAGAATATGTTTGGTGTATCTTTACAAGTGCGTGTTCCGATAATTCTTTGGACCCCCTGATTTACCAGGAAGTATATAGATTTTGATATAAGATGAAAGGCCGTATGTTTATCATTGTCGTCCTGAATTTGAGCCCTCAATACATTTCATTCGAACGATATAAACAAAAAACTGCCCATTTAGGCCGTTAACATAATATAGCCAGTATGAAAAGGCGCTGGTGTGCAATATGAGTCTCACTCTAGCAATTCAAAAACCGCAAAGCTTATTTCCCACGGTACTGATGGGGTATGGCACAAGTGTCAGACTCTCCATATCAAGTAGAGAACACAATAAACAATAATCGGAACAAGCACCTATAAGTTGTTTGACTAGTTTTTGTGGTTAGGCCTGTGGCTCTTGCATGACAACCACAATTAGCAAATCCAATCCCATATTGCACTGGATTGGAAAGGATGAAAATTGCACTTTGAGGTAATGCGTAATAAATATTTGAGCTCTTTGTGGTACAAAAAACAATGTTAGCACAAAGTACTAAGTTTCAAGTTGACATTAATTGAAAAGTGCTTGTGATCCCAGGCATTGTGGTATTCCTCAGGGGCATTCCAACCACCATAGTTTATACCTGGGCCACGATTAAATGTTGATGCCCAAGAAGTACCAAATGGCAATGGTTTATTACTATACTACATTGCATTTTGGGATTTGTTTTGAAAGAAATTACTACCTCTGGCAAGAAAGTAATCAATTAAAGCTCTCCAAAGAAACATCCATTGTCCACATTCCTTTCACACTCCTGTGGTCCAGTGGTAGACTGCAGCCCCCTTCCATGTTCTCAACTCTAAAAAAAGGCAAGTTAAGTCTGACTCAGAGATGTCGAAATATTATTTTTTTGTAATATAAGGAAAAATAGTTACTATAACTAAAAGATAGTACCACTGCAACAATTTCCCGAAATTTGAGATGATCGGATTTTTCGTTTTTGATGCAGTAAACATTTATGTGTATATTACGTCCCATAGATACTGTGTCTAACAAAATGCCGGCATCCGGAATTTTATAACAAGTTGTGATGTTCTATATGAATGAAGTCGATTTACAAGCATTATGTACTGCAAAAAACACGATTTTTTTGGAAATGTAGGGCGCCCTCATGAATCTCTGAGTCTGCCTTTAAGTGGGTCTGCTATTCCTGTATAAGGGATGTTCCCACATCTCAGAAAGCTCAGAAATAATACTCGTATACAGGTTTCGGGCCATAGCACATATTTTTTTTTGTATAATTTTTGCAGTACAGCTTCTTCATTTATTAAGTTCAAATGTATCTATATGACACCACAACAAACATGATTTTTAGATTGACTGGGCAGGAGCAGCTCAAGACAGTCCTGCCTCATCGCCCCATCCTACTCCAAAACAAAAGGCCCATAAGGTAGAAATTCAATTATACTTAACCATTTTTCATACTCTACAGCGCTCAGAAGACCTTCCGTCAGTACTTTCGCCTACAAGTTTGTTTTTCTGTGCACCAGGAACCTCTCATAACCCTAAACCATGGAATCATACTTCCACACACAACGTACATTCCATGTAGTTTATCAGAGTTGTGTTAACCCTAGTGGCTAAATTTCTAACGATAGTTTTGAACGATCAAAGAAATGGTGTCTCGATTGGGCTATGTTGCCAATTTGTCACAGTATTTTCATATTTATTACCTCATCTTGAGAATTTTCCTTGAAACCAGCCAGAAAACACTGTATCAACTGTAGGCATTTATAGCATAGATTTGACGAATAGGATTAATGTAACATCCGCTATGGGAATTAATTAGAACATGGGGCGATCATGATTTTCCAGAGCACAGGACGCTAAGCCGCACGGGGCGCTGTAGATCTATAAAATGCCTTTTTAAGTCCAGGCTACAGATTCATTTATACCTAAATCAACCTTTTTTTATTAGATATATAATGTTTTCAACGTTTCTAGACCAGTTTGTTTTAGGCTGATTCGGAATCCGATGGATGCCAGACGAGCAACCTTGAGCATTTTTGTAAAAAACGCAAAACATCAAAATGGCCCCCAAAACACAAACATTCTCTCTGTTCACCTCAAAGTTGTGTTTTTTATCCTGTTCTCGTTACACATCATTGTGACCAATTAACAATAGGAATTCTGTAAATCCACGTAACAAGAATTCAATATGGCGCCAATACAATAACGTCTGATCGTGATCCTATTTCTGACTGAAGGTTGGTAATTTGGTACGATCCTGGGTTTGGGCAGTCAAGAAATTATTAAAGGCATAATACTCTTTTTAAAACTGTGATAGATTTCCCGTCCATTAAAGGATCCAAAGATGGCTTCCGATACTCTAGATAATGGCTATAATTGATAGCCTGTGTCCAACCTAGTACTGCAATGTTTTGTATCTACCTGTAAGTCAATCAATCAATGCACACATCATTAGGTAACAGAGGAATCGTACATGTAAGATCCATCCAAATGGGTATCCAAATGGCTGGAAATGGCAACTTAACTAAGCGGGGGCAAAAAATCCGATCACTAATAGTCTAGAGAGATATGTATCTATGTTTTTGGTAGATTTTAGGGGTCCACTGGCATCCATGTTGGGGTATTTGATGAATAACACTCAATGACACTTAAGATAGCCTTACTGGGGTTTTTGGAAGTGCTAATCCAACTAAACCACAAAAATATATCTTAAGCCGAACAGCGTGAATGAATACTGACATTTACTGATTTGACATTTGCAGTCCATTTGAACGCCTATCTTGGATGCCATCTTGCAGATAATCAATCACTTGATTATGTTATGATATTTAATTGGCTCTTCTGACGCAGTTAATATTGATCTACACAAACATGGCAGCTCTTGTCTTTAGTAGTAATTAATTTTGTCCATATTGGGCCATCTTATGGTTTATTGAATTTTGATTGATTAGCAAATTGTCCGAAAGCTATTCATAATTGTTTTGCAGTTAATATATTGAATTGCCTAAAGCAAATTGGTATATATAATCTGTACCATTCTACGGTCAAAAGTAAGGATAAATATCAGATGTTGGATATTGGGTGCTATGGAATCTCTTATTAGGTGGTTAATGAATGTTATTTTACTTGGTCACAATGGGTGTTTTGGACTGGACAGGCAAAAAATTACAACTTTGAGTAATTAAACGTATGAGTTTTTTAGTGTTTTGGTGGCCAGTTTTGATTTTTTGCGTTTCCCTCGAAAAAGCTCAAGGTTTTTCGTCTGGCCATCCATCGTAATTCAGATTCCCGCAGGAAAAACGGTCTAGAAAACACTGAAAAACACTTATATTATTGTTTTATAACAAGGTCAACATGGTCTGTAGCCTGGACTATTTTATGCACAAGGCGCCCTGCAGATCTCCAAGACTGAATGGTATAGGGCCTTGAGCGCTGTGTAGATGTAACACCCCCCATTTTCAGCATTTCGAACCTACTAAAATTATTGGTCTACCCAGCGGCGCAGCAGCGAAAATTTTCACTCCCTCTATTGAGAATCCTGGATCGCCTCTGGATAGAACACGTAATTGAGACTACTGTAAATGGACTGCGTCCACAAGCCGGGTAGCAGGTTTTGTTGACAATTTCTCATACTTTCGTATACTTTGCCACATGCATGATTCCCTACCTCTAAGAATAATTTGCTAGTAATTACAGTTCAGTGAATCCATCCAGCATTTTTGTACTTATTCATATAACTGTCTAGTGGGGCATTGTAGGCTATTTGATGGTAAGAACTCGATAAAAAATGCATGAGAATGGATGAGGCACTTGAGTCTAGGAGTGGAGACTGAGTCAGTCGGTGTTGAACCTGGAAACTAAAATAGCTTTGGATATGATTAAAACTGTCGAAGCCACTATCAGCGATTTCTTAAATATGTAAACAAATTGCGCCCCTATTTTTCTTCAAAGTCCTTTTTTTTTTGCATTGTTGTATTGGGCATTAGTGACTAAGCATAACACACCCCTATTTGTTAAGAAGTGATGATTTTTATGCATTGTTTACTAATAAAATGCGGGATCCGACTTTTTAAAGCCTATATAGAAATAGCTGTAAATGGCATCTTCAATACTGCTTTTAAAATACTTAAAGTGACAGAAGGAGATTTTTTGAGGATACAGATTTCTCTCAATTTTCACTGGATCGGTCCTAGACCCCCCTACCGAGAACGTTTCAAAGGTTTATTGAAAAAACAAGTACAAAAGAAAACTGCAAACCTTGTTTTGAACTTGCTTGCTATCGCAATCGTCCCCATAGAAAACCATGCTTTGACTTTCTGTCGTTCACGACAGAAAGTACTAATCATCATCTTATTACATAAAGACGTCGTATTTGGCTAATTCACTTCAGGTGTGATCTAATACATTGGTATGCATTCCAAATATGCAAAAAAACGGGGTTCGACAAAAATTGGGGGCACTTTTCTGGAAATCTCCTCATGTCTCTTTAAGTGTCTGTTTTTCACAAAGAACAGTAATATAAGGTGTTGATATAACCTAACACTATCAATTAAGAGAAAAATGGGCATTTTTAATTTTGACAAAAAATACTGATTGTTCTTTTAAGTATGACAATCTGTTTGGTCAAAAAATACCATTGCTTTGTGAGTTATAGGTCCATGGCCCGATCCGCTAATAGCCTCTGTCCCCAGAGCCCAGATTTTACGGAAGTGGTCAACATTTTGGTCATAGAAGAAAGATACTATTTCTCCATTGACCCTGTGAAATCCTAGGCCCAAGGATGTTTGTTTGGAAGTATTGACGAAAATGTACCCCAATTGGTCGACCAATAGTATTTTACACATTACTCTATGGTGCTTAGAAAATCAACGTTTTTCTGCTCTCACATGACACGCATTGAAATATCAGCGCGAAAACTTACAGGTGGGGTTTTTGGGTGAAGGCCAATCTATCAAGATGAAAACTTCTTATACTTAATCGGGCCATCCCCCTTTAAATCATTCATTTTGAGTTAAATGTTTAATTCAGATTCAGACTGCCTTAAGGCTCTTTGCGCAGTGTGCAAAAGGACATTTGACCAAAACGTTTATCTTTGGCACCTTCTCACGTCTGTTGATGTAGTATTTTGTTATTGTGAAAAAGGGCCGCTTGCCTGTAATATCCACATACTTCCTTGGATTTAAAACCACACTTGATTCATAGGTGCAACATTGGATCCCTCTTTGTTGATGACTTCAAAGGTCACATAGCAAGTGCAAAGGTCATGTCAGGTCAAGTTGTAAATAAGCTGAAGTGAAATCGACCTTGAATGAAAACTTGAAGTCCACTTGGAACCAAACTTTGGTGTATGGAGATACCTGCAAAAGCTTGTTTATTTACGAGGTAAAAGGCACATCAAGGCAAAGGTCATATGAGCCCTATCATTCCACAAACCGCGACGGTAGGCCAAACTTAGTGGTTCCCCCACAGGACCGCTGTATTTGTGGTGCACCCATCTTTCTTCCTGCACCCCAGTCTACATGTCACTGATCTCAACCAGTTCTCAACCCCACCAACTATGACTAAATTTTTGTTTTTGAGATTTTCAATACTCCCATATAAAATTTGCCCCAAAAAAAACACTCGACACAATGTAAGACTAGTATGCAAGGTAGACTGATGCTTGTGTGTGCATTTTATTTTGGCATGAATTTGATTTCAAATTGGAACCGCATGATTACACAACTCAGCTGCGTGCATTTTAAAAATGTTATTATCATTATCTTGTCCATAGTAAGATTTATGACCAGTATAAATGTAATATCTGAAACCTTCCTTTTTTCCTTGAGCACATTATACCACAGACGTAATAGTAATGTTTCAATTCTTGATGTTAAGTGATGTTCGCCTATAACATTCTATGCTTTTTGAGTGTTTCATGGAGATAATTGCAGGGTTATTAACAATTGATTAGACATGTCTATTTCGAGCGGGTGTAGCAACATTGCCCTGAAACATGCTTCATTAACAAGGGTTTGATACAATAATGAACATTTTGTATTCTAATCACTGGTGCTATCAGTGATACACATGAAAATGGAAACTTTTTTAAATTGCACATTTCAAACTTATGCCCAATACATTTATTTTTTTAAATGAAAGGTTAAAAAAATAATGGATTTTTAGGGATTATCTCGGGAAACAACACTTGTTTTTTTTATTTTGGCCAAATAGTCAGATAGTACTAATGAATAATAATGCAGTCGGGGTTTTTGATTTATGGCAGTCAATGGTAATGATGCTTAACGGTTAACCATTAGTTTTAATCTTGTCAATATGTCATTTATCCAAATACCCTAAAGGGAAATTATGTGGAAATCATATTTCAAAGATATGTTGTCTGCTCTGAAACTTTAAATGTAGTAGGTTGATAAGAATAATTTATACAAAATAATTATTGAATACATATCGAGTGGTTTCATGGAAAAACGAAATTATACTAACCATAAAAATGAATTAAAACATTTTGTCTGACCATGCGCTATTTGAAATTCGCGCTAGTGTAGATGGGACATGTACATAATGTTATGCGATACCAACAGCACAATAGCGTCATACACCGTCACATGTGACGCTTTCATAATGTGTATTTCCTATGGCTTGTATGACGCAAACGTGCTGGTGGTATCGCATAACAAGTTATACACTAACACGATTTTTAAATAGTGCATGATCAGACTAGATTTAATTGTTTTAATTCGTTGTTATTATGGTTAATATAATTCTGGTTTTTTTTATGAAACCACTCAATAATGTGTTCAATAATTATTTCATAGCGCATATTGTGTAAGTTATTATTGGTAAAAGTTCTCCTTTAAGGAAACAACACCATTAGGAAAAAATTGAGTGGGTACCTTTAATTTAAAGCAGTAGTCAGTGATTATATGAGTCCAAACACCCCTACTTTTGGAAATTTTTTAAAGTATGCCTTCAACTATGCAATAGAAATTTGTACATACTAACAGCATAATATTTATCATTACCTTTAACCTGCTCCATAGATCATAGTAGTAACAAAAAGTTAGGAACATTACTTTTTGTGTCGCCTGCCTTAAGGCAGAAAGATACATAGGGATCACTTTGTCCACTGTAGTCTGTTGTTGATGTCTGTTGTTGATGTCTGTTGTTGTTGTCTGTTGTGAAAAAGGGTTAACATTTGCCTGTATTATCCACATACTTTGATGGATTTAAACCAAATTTGGGTCACAGGTGCAACAAGACATCCCCATTTGTTGATGAGGTCAAAGGTCACATACCAAGGTCAAAGGTCACATACCAACAGGGGCGGATCCAGGATTTCTCAATAGAGGGGGCGCCAAATTTTCAGCGCGCCCACAAAGCTAGATCTATCTAACGGCCGCAGCCGAGATGCTGTTCACCATGTAGCGCCAAATGTCCCTGTTTGTCATTAGGTTGGGGATGTCAGATGGATCCTGCTGGATGTCTCGAGCAATCACATCAATGTAGTTAAAGGGGCGACGACCCCTGTTTTGGCATGGTAACTTCCAACATGTGACGTCTGAGACTACTTGGTCAATCGCACGATGACAGTTGACTGGCAAAAATCGTGCACGGCGTTGGGCAACAAGATGAAATGGGGATATCTCATATATCTGTGCTTTGGTTCTTGTGCTGACACGCCAGGCCAGGATATGTTTTGTACTCGCATACGAAGCTTGGTGTAGGTGCCATCCAGTCATATCCTGTAGCTCTTTCTTCATGTCCAGGTCTCAGATACCATATAACGGATACTCTACACAGGCTCTAAAGAATTTCAGCTTGGTTTGTTGAATTGGAGATACCAGATTGCCCATAAGTGGTGTAGTTTATTGCAGGCATTCAAGCTTGTCCTTTACTGAGGAAGTATTCTTGCTGTTGACAACATAGGACCCTAGATACTGAAGTCCTTGACCTCTTTGAGTTGGCTACCATCTGCTGTGCAGATAGGTGAGATCATTTTACGCATTGGAAAGGTCAGATATTCCGTCTTCTTGGCAATTTAGATGTAGGCCGACCTTTGTCTGCAGCATTCTCAGTGATTGATGTTAGTAGATATTGTGCACCACATATCAGATCAGCTGTTAGGCGTAGTACATCTGCGTAGGCAAGGTCTGTGAGATGCCTGACTTTTGGTGACGTCTAGAACGATTGGGTTTGATGGGGAGTCTTGTCGTCATGATGTCACCAGGACTCTGTCTGAGGATGTAATCACCACGACTACAAAGAGATAGGGAGCAAGAGTATCTCCTTGGAGGCTTCCAGTAGTTGTTAGGAACTCCTTTGTGGGCCCATCCTGGTCGCACAAAGCTCTAATAATGGTTATCATAACATGATGACAATGCCTTGACCTCTCACTGGGACAACCCGTAGTTGGCAGAATAATTGCAGCTATTACAACACAAAATCCCGGTTTACAACTGTCAAAAGCCTTGGAAAGCATCTAACAACACAAGTGAGGCTTTTTCTCCTTGGAAATTCTCAACTCTTCTATGATCTTTCTGAGGCGCAAGTATCTTAGGTAGTGTTGATCTGCCTTGCGAAAAAAAACCGTTCTGGTTCCGTCGGGATAATGGGATCTTTGTAGGAGTGGAGTCTGTTTAGCCAGCATGGAGTGTATATCTTGAGGCCATTTTGACCGTGTGATTTCCCCTGTAGTTTTGGGGTTGTTGGAGGGTCTACTTTCTTTGGTAGAGGAATGATGAATATGTTAAAAGGCAGCTGGTTTTTTCCTTTCCCATGTAGGTGTGTACAAAATTCTGAACAGTTGATCATGGAATAGTGGGATTCTTCCAGACTAAAATGCAGGAATGTTGTCAGACCAGGTGTCCTGGTGTTCTTCAGTTTCTTCATGCAGATCCGAAGCTCCTCTATAGTGAAAGGTCCAGTCTGGATGGGAGGGTGTCTGCTATCTGTGCTTGAAGAAAGGTTCATCAAGGTTAGTGTTATCTGAACTGGCTTGCCAAGTATAGAAATAAAGTGCTGAAACCACGTGTCGAGGCACTCTTCAGTTGTTTGCACAATTCACCTTTAATTCTTATAGGTGGGGTATCCTTCTTATCGGTCAGCTCCTTCAAGGCCTCCCAAGCAGCATCAATCTTGTTGGTCTGAAGATGTAGGTGTCAAGTGGCTCAAGCCTTGGACTTAAAGTCCATGGCCCTATCGCTAATAGCCTCGTCCCCAGAAGCCAGATTACCGCAAGTGGTTCAACATTTTGGGTATCAGAAGAAAGCTACTTATTTTTCCTCATTTACCCTGTAAATCTTAGGGCCAAAGGATGTTTGATTTGGAAGTAAAATGGCGGAAAATGTACCTCCAATTTGGTCGACCATATTATTTACACATACTCTATGGGGCTTACGAAATCACGTTTTCTCTCTCACATAAAACCGCTTGAATATCGGCGTGCAAACTTTACAGGTGGGGTTTTTGGTTGAAGCCATCTATCAAGACAAAACTCTCTTCATAAGCCTATATCGCGTGCCAAAAAATCCCCCTTTAACATGCTTCGGGCCTCAAGCACCACATTGTAAGCATCATCAATGGGCAGCCGTTAGCACCCTGCGTAGGTTTCTGGCGGGAGCTTCTTGGTGGATTTAGTACGGTGTTTCTTGGCTGCAGAACTTCAGTTGTTTCTCTCTGGCTTTGCTTACTTTGTCGTTTGAGGCAAAGGCAGTAGTCCCGTCTTCTTTCTCAAGGTAGCATCATACAATGGCATTTCTTTGTTGGCTGAAGTGAGGATATCATAAGCTAGATCTACAACAGACGGCCAACCGACGCCCTGTACCGTCATTCTTATATATCTACTGGGCGCCCTTGTGTTTAGAGTCCTTTGTAGATCTACTGTGCGCCGCTCTCTATCTATATGCGGTGGCCCCGGCGCCCTGTTCTCCTGCTAAAAATAGAGGGGGCGGCGCGCCGGGGCAACTCCCCTATAAATCCACCCTGTAACAAGGTCAAAGGTCATGTGAGGTTCAAGTTGTAAAATATGCCTGAAAATGTAAAAATTAACCTCATTTGAAAAGTTGAAGTTCTCAATTGGAACCAAACACGGAACCAAACTTGTGTCAAAGGTGCAATGTGGGATCCCTCTTTGTTGATAAGGTCAAAGGTCACATACCAAGGTCGAAGGTCATTGAGTGTCAAGGGTCAGTTATGGGGTCAAGTTGTTAAGATGAAAATTAAAATTGGACCTAATGTGAAAAGTTGAAGTGCAATTGGAAGCCAAACTAACTGGTTTTATGGATTTTACATGCAATCCCTCAATTGTTTATGATTTCAAAGGTCACATCAAGTGTCAAGGTCATGTGAGCTATCATTCACAAACCACCAACCGCTATGGCAGGCGACACAAGCTTCCCGATTACTGATGTAATTTTCAATCATCCATTCCTTGCCAAATCTCAACCTTCAAGAAAAAATGGTTCATTAATCTCACAATATCTCTTTGCCAGTGTCCAATGAGATTACTTCTGCATCTTTTCTATTTTAAAGTGCGCAGGAGGAGATTTTGTTTTGAGGATACACATGTCTCTCAAAATGCACTGGATTGATTGTAGACCACCTACCAGAAAATGTTCCGAAGGTTATTATTGGACCGACAGTACAAACGATAAACCACCACCTGTTTGAACTTGTCTGCTATAATCATTCCCTTTAGGAAACCACGCTAAATCATTATTTGTTACATAACAGACAGCTTATTTGAACATATCCTTCAGGGGTGATCTAATACTCTGGTAGCATTCCAAATATGCAAAAAAGTGTTCGGGAAAAAAATTGAGGGCGCTTCTTCTTTCTGGAAATGTCCTCAGGTCTCTTTAAATTCTGAACAAAATGACAAGTTTTCTACTTGTGTCTACAAATATTTGATCCATTCTTGTTACCAAAGTGTTGGGACTGAAAATGTGTATACAATTTCGACATATTATACAATATATACTGACATTCATAGACCTTGTTAAACTAGGACCCGAGGTGACTGCAATAGTGCGATTTTGCTGAGGGGTCAGAGCCCCGAAGCAAAATAGCACTATGCAGTCATCGAGGGACCATAGTTTGAACAGGAGGCTCGATTAAAGGAGGCAGTATATTTTGTTTTATATCGGTCATTCTAATTCAATTGCTTTCATTGATTGCAATGGTTAAAAGATTTTATAAACAAGGTAAAATTGAAATTTAGCCTACCGAGCCTGCCTCTAGCCTAGCCCTAGCTAGCCCTAGCCTAGCCTGCCCTATACCAACATGACCCATGCCGTGCAGTCAATATTCAGTGTTTCGCGTCACCCTCCTTACAGACTAACCCCCATCAAACATGGACAGGGCTGTTTATTATCTGCTTTTTTTAGTGTTCACACTTCATGTCATTTCTTGATCCTTAACTGGAATCTTGGCTGATTGTATCCGTACGTCACTCACTCTGCATTTTCGCGTGTATTCCATGTTTGACATTTGCTTTGATGATCATGCTACACAGGGCTGACATTGTGCTAAAATTGGAAGCCGTAATAGTCCTTTTTTTGGAAGCCTTAAATAGTTCGTTTGAGAGCCGTAAATATTTCTTTGGAAGAGCCGTAAATAGTCTGTTTCTGCAGAATGGTATGTTATATATTTTGATCATGTGGCCACTTTTAACCATCAAGAACAAGAATATATGAAATGACGTATAATAACAGGTATAGTTTCTTACGGATCACAAATTTCTTCTAACTTCTGCCCTCTATGAAATCAAACTATAGCCTCATGTCCCTTCTAAAATTTGTCATCATATTAGATCCTAATCCTTTCATACCAGTCGGTAGACTAATGCAGTAAAAGGTCAATATATTTAATTTATGGCACCCAGTAGCAAATCAAAGTTACTAGAAGCCCGTAACTCACTACTATAGGCTTTTATTGTCGTCAACCTAAACATTTACGTTTCCCAAAACACGTATTGTCAGATTGGAACATTTGTCATGCCTTGATGTTTTTTGATTGACTTCCTTCGCGTGCCGTTAATCGTGTCTGTGTGGGGTGATCACGGTGTGTCTGAATGAATTGTTTCAGTAGAGGTGATTTGTAACGATGATGAAACAGTAGATGCTTTTATATGATATGAAGACACTCTTATACAGCAAGAACAGAATATATGCATCTACAACCAAAAAAATATGTTATGTCCCAGTACTAAGTATTATAATTGTATGGATATGAAATCAGCTTTCGTATTTCTGTTGTGTTATTATATTTCTCTGCAGTAACTTATCATCAGCTGTCTGATCACCCACACCATTTTTAAGAGTTCCATATGTACCCCTCTTCGAAGTTCTACATGTAACAAATTCATTTTGTTTTTGGCCTTAGGGTATTTGTTTGTGTCGGCCATAAATAAAAAAGAATTTGTTTCCTGTACAATTTTAAAGGGGGCAGGGCCGTCCCCGAGGGGGGTGTGTGGGGGGGGTGGGGCCGGTTTGGGGGGGGGTGTGACACCCCCCCATTTGCAAAATGATGTCGGCAAAATGGTGACTTGTCGGGATATTGCGCGTAATGTGGCGTAATGATTGATGGGAGGATAATTGTCGGCGGTTGACTCCCCCACCTGCTGTTGTTGTTTTGTTGCATTGCCATTGCTGGAGAATGGAATTACTGTCGGTTTGATTCACTCCCCCCCCCTTCAGAATTTCCGAACCTCAGTGTGAAAAAAAATTTGGGTCTACCTTGCGAGCGAAGCTTGCCGAAAAATTTGATAATTCTTGAAACCGGCCCATGATTTTGTCGGCAACACCAGGACTAACACCCCTCCCCCCCCCTTAAAAATGGTCTGGGGACGCCCCTGATAGGGGGTACTGACATAGGGAACTCTTTCCTTTTATTAATGAAATCCCATTCTTATAAATTTGGTACCACAGGAAGTGTGAGTTTCTTCTTTCCAATGGTATCAAAAATAAGTACCAATGTCCCCATTTTGATGTCATAAGTTGAACAAGGTTTATAAAAAAAACTGGATATACCATGTAAAAATGGTTTTTTGTCTTGGCCAAAAGACACTTCATGTGTCATTGATTTTGAGACATGTATCTATTTAGACACAAAGTCATGTCTCATTGCCAAGACATGTTCAAATGTCACGCCCTTTACAAGACACTATTTACAAGTCATGTTTTAATGCAAGACACTTCGATTTGGTAGACGTATCTTTTGTCATTCTGGAGACATGTCTGTTTGTCTTAGATTATGTCTCTATTGGTTCTATTTTTAATTTTCTATTGATGAAGACAGGTCTATTGCCAAGACATGTCTTCCAAATGATGCCAAGACATAATTGTTCAAGTTGTAGGTGGAAAATTGATATTTTGTTATTTTACTGATTCAAACACATTATAGCACTAAAATGCTCAGAATATTTAAAACCAGTTATTTCCCATCAAATAAAGCCAAAAATGGCCGACAATTGGATATTCCTAACTTTTTTTGGTGAAAATGAATTTCCCTATTCTACAACTGTGTATTATGGAATTGATTCTGACATAATGGAAAGAGGACCGTAGCTATATATTGGTACCAAAATAAGTGTCTGTGATATTCCTGTGTTGTACTAGACATGTTGGTATTTCCTCTTCCCACAACCCAGATATTATATTTTAAAGAGATGACCACATAGAAAAAAATTCAGGATTTCTTCCAATTATCACCATCTTTAATGAAAGTCGCATTTATTATAACAAAAAAAAAAAATCAATGGATGGGGACACACTTTTGATCACTGATTTGTATTATTTATTGCTCAAACTACATCCTGTGTAAATTTTATGAACTTTAATTCTGGGCAAATGATTTTTCTTAAAATGCGTTTAATGCGTTTTTATATGGAGTGAATGGGATTAGTATGGCCTTGAACATACAAAATTATGACTTTGTATGCCTATATGGCAAGCTTTCCACAATGGATTTTTCTGATTATTGCAGAAATAATAGCTCTCGCATGTCTCTAATGACACATTGTCAAACATTGTGTTGCCAGTGCTTAAAATTGTTCTAAAATAAGAGACAATTTGCATGGGTCAAAGGCTGTGGTTTTTTTTTTTTAACTGAACAAACTTTAAGATCACATTCATGCTTGACATTTGTAAGACATACAGTCATGAACTATTCATGTGGAGAGAATAACAAAGATGTCACAGAAGTCATGAATTATGCAACACCATCATATTCATTTACTATGTAAAAGACAGAATTAAATATTGAGTGGACAGGTTTTAATAATCCATTGTAATGTAGCATGTGATGCGTTAGCCCATCAATCATGTAACACATGTACATAGACTTGTTGTGCACATAAATACACACGCATGTATTATGCTGTGTGCGTGCTGCTTGTAACATTATATTAAAGGCTGACTCAGAGATTTTGAAATATATATTTTTTGTGAAGTAATTAAAAATAACCATCTAGAACTAAAGATAGTCACCTAAAATGCTTAATTTCAAAGTTAGAGATGAATCGGACGTTTCGTTTTCATGCAGTAAACATTTTTACACAGTATAATAGTGCCATAGGTTACCATGTATAACAAAAATTCTGGATCCGGAATTTTATAACAAAGGTGTGATTTTCTATATGAAGGACTTCGATTTGAGCTTAGTTATTTCACACAATGATTAGTATATGGACAAGCATTATTTATATGCAAAAAACACGATTTATTTGAAAATTGAGTGCGCCCTCATCGGGAAATCTGAGTCGGCCTTTAAGGTTGATTGGTAAGATCAATGTACTGAGAGTACAGCACCAAGAGTTGCTGTTTACTTGGAAAATTCGATAGAGAAGCTTGATTTTGTGAAATGTCAGATGTCAAGTATTTTGTGATGAAAGTGCAATATTTTAATCATGAATTGATATTCTATTTTAAAGGGGCATTGTTGTTTTTTTTATTTTATGCTTATTTTAAAGGCCCACTGTGATATTTTTTTTATAAAAACACATCACTTCCATTGTTTGATATGAAGATAGCTGCAAAAAATATCAATTCAAAACTTATACTGATTTTGTTTTGACCAGCCCTTTTGACCCACCTCTTTTCCCCAGGAAAAAAATTCACTTTGGAGACAAAAATTGCCATTTTTGCAACCATTTTAAAATGCTCTCCTCAAATCCACTTTGCCTGTCCCATCATCCACCACTAAATAAAAAATCTCCCAAATTATATTGATTAAATGTTAATAAGAAGTAACTGATTATCAGCTATGCAATAGTTTGATGTGAACATGCTAAGTCATTTTGAAGATATATTGTTTTGTGTACCTGTATATCAATATTTATCATGCAGTTATGATGCTCCCTGTATGTCTGAGCAGAATTTATTGCACAACTTGAGTATACATGGAAAAGAAGAAAATCAATATACAATGGGAACAAAACTGTAAAGCCTAGGGTAGTGACACACATATCTTCTATTTATAAAACTAACTAACTTGCAGGATATGTCTAGCTGTCAGAGAAAGTCGTCATCATGTGTTCACTGTTGCCATTTAATATGTCAAGCTTACAAAATTTATTTTTCTGTATGCAATATTTTGGACCATGTTAATTTTTGTGCTTACACATTGTCAGAAACAAACACAAATTTGAAATGTGAAAATATCAATTTGTGTATGATCTTATTGGCAAACATATTAAATAGAAAATAACAATGAGCAAAAAGGTCAAAGGAGTCACTGAGCATGAATAAAGACCATGCAAAAATTTCCAATTTTATGTTTTTATGTTGCAGTATGTGCAATGCGATCCCATGCCTTTTGTATGAAGCTGTAAAATGCAATAAATCAATGGACAGCTGTGGAAGTAATGTTGTTGGCTTTTTAATTTTACCGGCGGTAGTTTCCCTTCAAAGAGATCTGATTTTAGTTGGATTTTTTCAGCTGTTTGCTGCATGATAAGTTTGATTTTCTTTCCAGGTTACATCTGTATTGACCCACTCACTTAATATGTTATTGAGATTGGGGCTATTTGTTCAGCATTACTGCAGTATGTATAGGTAAAATAACACTGGCCTACAAAATTAAACATTTTTTCTGGTGACTGTTGACAATAAGTCTGTTACCTTCTCAGCATAAGCTGGTATCCACTTACACCCACTTACCTCTACACATGGATAGCGGGTCTGAGTTGCCGATTGAAACAACAGGAAGTTGTTTTTTTGCCCTTCTCAATGTGGTGGGAAACAATGCATACACCTGCTAGTGCACATATTCCACACATGTTCTATTGTTATACAAAATTCCTTTAACTTGGACAATAAGGTGAAGCCATTTTAAGAAGGGCAAAATGCAACTTCCTGTTGCTTCAATCGGTGACTATTCAACGACGCGGCAGCCCGCTATCCATGTGTAGAGGTCAGTGCTTACACCTGGTAAAGCGTCTTTCCCAGGTGCATTGCACTTTGGTTGCAGTGAGACTCGAACTTGAAATCTTCAGGTCACAAGTCGGTCAGTCAAAAAGATCAGTTTAAAGGGAGACAAAAGAAATACCTGTATTTGAAAATTAAAGATTTAAAATCACACAGGCTGTCTTACGTCTATTCCAGAAACCCCCTAAAGTCCCCATTCACTTTAAGGGGCACATAAACATGTCTTTACTTTTTCATGAATACTGTCATTCTATGCTTCTCTTACTACTTCTATTTCTCTTCTCTTACTGTAAAACTTGCTAGAAATTTTGAAGTACAAAAATGCAGGCAACTGAATTGCTAACAATTTTGCCATTTTGCTTTTACATTAAAAAAATATGTATCTGTACAAAAGTAATAAATACAATTAAAAAAACAGATATGCAGGAATGTGACTTAAAATATTTTCATGGACAACTGCAGTGGACACATTTACCTGCTCCATTGGGAACAAATTTAATTAAATCAACTGTAACAATCAATTACCAACACAGGAAGATCATTAGCACTCAGGTATTAATTGGAGCACACTAGACCGACATCATTCTTTGGTTTTAATGGAGGGATTCCTTGGTGATGCAGATGATGATGCATCTCTCGGCAACCGTGATGCAAGTCTAGTAATAATACATGGGCTTGAGATGGATAGGTAGATTGGCAAGAGGTGCTGCGTGTAGACAAGCCACCGATGAGGATAATTGCTGCTAATGCTGAGAACCAAATGACAAATGCAGACTTAAAACTCTTCGAGCTTGCTATAGCGATGAACTTGTACCAGTATGCATTATTCATGTGTGTGGAGGAGCCATCTCGTATGCATCTAGTGGAGTTTGTGGTGCCGGAGTTTTATGCATGTCTATGTATGCATGGTACTATATACCACTATTAAGACCTGCATGTGTATGGGGCTGGAGTATACCAAAGTCGACGCAGAGGCTGCACTACAAAAAACACACCTGGAGAAGTGTGGCATAATTTCCATTAATTTTCTCCAGCTGAGTGAGTGAAGAGGAGAGAGAGCGTATGCACCCAACACACGCTAACACCATACTATCATAGTACCTACACAAACTACACATGCGAGGAATTTGTTTTGTTCAAACTACAAATGCACATTCAAGCTGGTTGACAACAATGTGTAACACTACACACTGAAGTACCAACCCAACAGGCTAGCCGCAAGCACTACCTTTGTAGCCGATAGCAGTCAGCTTTTTCACCAGAGGATATTAGTGAGATGATCATTGCTATCAAGACCGTGATTTGAATTAAAGCCACGTCCAAGGTGTCTTTGCCCGGAGGACAGTAGGACGGGTCGTGAGATTCATGTATATCACCACTTGAAGATGCGGAAGAAGTGATGCTTGGTTTTGCATGCCTGCTTCATTGGATTGCAGTGATCATACTGATGAGAGGGCCTCAATAGTTTCAAATTCAGTCCATTTGTAATGTGAACCTTTGAGATTAAGGCTGTAAACAATACAAATTTGCCTTTATTTTTTCTTTCTATGCACTTGTACAGATGGTGACTAGCAGCCTCTTAGTGTCCGTAAATTGTAGGATTTTTATTTGAACAAGCACGCTGTTTCCCATCGCCAAGCTAATACAATATCCACAGCATCTGTGCAAGCAGACTTAATGAGGATACAGTCGCCGTTGTGATTGCAGCTAGCCTATGATAGAGAGCTACTAATCAATGTTTACAATAGGTTAATATATGTACGAGACTGTGTTGGGAGAACCGTGGGGTTGTTTTTCATTACCAGCAGAATTTCATCAACTTCATCAACACCTTGATAGGTGGTTCTAATGATATTTCACCCCTATCTTCACTAGAGCCAAACAAGTGTGGGTTGCGTAATCTGTCTCGCGTATCAATTGTTGATGTGTTACACATTTCATTTCCGAAGAAGTTTGTGTTATTCAGTGTCAGTATACAACACAGGATTGCTGATGGGACCCCACCGACTTTTTGGAGCTGTGAAATTGCTGGGTTTTGATTGAATAAGTAGCTTACTTATTCTGGAGCCTTTATTTCCTCAACACAAGGGAGTAACCTCTGTGGAACGTGTTCACATATCCCACATGGTGGTTTGAATCACACGGGTCAAGCTATTCGTGTAACATCGTGTAAGTAGACCAGTGTACATACCAGGGCTTACGTCTGTTTGTTAAATGGCATTTGATACCAGCAGACACCCAGGGTTAATCATTGCAACCAATTTGATGTAATTATTTTTGCCTCAGGTAAGGATTTGGCAGTACTGGCTTTAGCAGTCTTGTTGGAAGATAAGTTTGGCTAAGCCCACGGAGCATCTGTACCGTGCTACGGATTGAGCTCGCTCATCGCTGTAAGCTGATATCAACTGTGCGGGTTGACAGTCGCATTGGATAATAATAAATACCTTTGGACATATTTTGTGTGGCTTTTGGCAGTGAGATCAACATAAACTGTGAACCTAATTGCATCTTTGGCATGTGAGTAAAAAGAGGAGCTTGCCATTTCCAACCAAAAGCAGTTAATCAACAGTGCAACAATTGGCAGCTGCAATCAAGTTAATTAAAATTTTGAAGCTGTATATGTCGCTCAGTCTACATAAACATACACACGTGATGTCACACGCTCGGCATTCTACCAACGAAAGATTGTTTATCAATTGATGTAATCCCATGCTCTATACTGTGTAATTTGTTTTGTGAATCCTGCCTAAACTAATTTTGCTGCGTAACTTCGGAGAAACATTTCTAGATGTCAAATCGCTCAAGTATTGTGGATGTTTTAACAACTGTCTACTGAAGATAGCAGATACGACAGTATTTTGTAGCATTCTCCGCAATATTTAAAGGTCTTAACTCTCTTACAGGAATTGTACATTTCCTCAGCTGAAGCTACCGTTATATGCATGTAATGAATCGCTACTAAATACCTCCGATTGGAAGATTATTATAAAGTCTACAACGTTTAAATCAATCAACCACAAATTCAACCCATTCGCCTCATGTAGAGCAATAAATAATTTTTATACTGTCATTATTAAAATTGATATGCAACCATCTGTTTCTTGCTTAAACAAGAATTTCTATATACTCTACCTCCGAGTAATTTAGATACGCTCACTCACACACATGCACAAAAAAGGTGTTTTAACGACGCATCAGTATGTGGATGTAAATGTGATGTCACTTATTTAGTTGAAACGTGAGTGGAAGCCATTTTCTAGATTAATTTGATTTTTTTGATGACATCAGTAGCAAGAGCACTCCAAGGACCTTCGCTTGGCGGTAACTTGTTGATTAAACATTAATGAGGTTTTCCCTGGAGTGGCCGTGGAAGTGTGACGTCATATACAATTGGGTATTAGTTCAGTATATTATTACTACTACTACTGCTTCTTCTATTGCAAGAATATCGTGGAATCATATTTAACTTGTTGGAATCATTCTCTTAGATTGGATTTAAATGCCTTAGAACCACCATCATATATGCACAACTTCTCAAGAATTTTGTATATTTCCTCTTCTTGATATTTGTCTGCAAATCTGCATTTTTTAAATTTGGAGATATTGTACAATTAAAAAAAACACAAGCACCATGGCGATCTATATGGACCCAGAGATGATGGAAAAGATGAACAAGCTGAAAGCAATCAGTGAGGATGAGATCTTGAAGAAACTGGACAAAGCCGGGAAATTGCCAGGTGGCTCAGCCCACTTGGTCCAGCAGAGGTTGAAAGCCGAAGCAGCAAGAGCCGGTGGTGGTAGTGGCGGAACAACCCCTACCCAGAGCAAAGCTGCTACCATCGTTAAAACCACAGCAGCACCCGAAAAAGCCAAGAAGGTGGTAAGTAATTGAGAGACAGTGGTATAAATGAAATATACATACTAACTTTAATTAGAACGTTTGTTATCAAACCGTAGCAGCATTTATCTTGCCCTTATATTGCCTCCATCAATTGTCAATGATTTCACATACACTGAAGAATTAAGTTTATTGCTTTTGCTCATTCTAATTATTTCTTTATTCAAGACTTGATGTCTGTATTTAAGTAATTTTTAGTTTTGTCATTTTTGTTGTTCTTAAAAAGGATGGCTGGTACATAAAAGATCACACAATGTTGGAGTAGTGACCAACACTTAGTTTGAAGCCAGAGACTTTAGAATTTTGTTAATTCTTTACTTATTATGTACATTTATATTTTGTTATACTTAAAGGTGCATTCAGAGAGATTTTTGGTCAAAAATCGGAAGTTCTCAGTTTTAGCATCGGTTGTTAGGTGACCTCAAGTCTTGCAGACATGGCCTTAATTTTGCAAACTCCCAAATTCACAAAACCCAAATCACATATGCACACAGTACCCTTACTTAGTTCCTCAAACCCCAGTATTATAAACATGCACTTGATAATTTACCCCAAGTCTGATATGCTTACAGTGCTGTGCCTTACCAAAACATTGCTATATGCATCGGTTGATAAGTTACCCTAAAATGTCATACGCATACATGACCTTACTTCCCCAAACCTCATAATTATTAGCATCAGTTGATAGGTCACCTCATGTCTCAAATGCATACAGTACAAACCCAAAGCATCAGGTTGGTCCCCCTTCCATCTCATACCAATTTCTTACACGACCTTACTTTTCCAAACCCCATTTTCAAAAGCATCAGTTGATTTTTATGAAGTCTTTATATGCATACAGTACCTTACTCCCCAAACTTGAATGTTATCTTATAGGTTTGTTGATAATCATAAGTTGTGTTTTTTTCAAGAACAAAAATATTTGGATTTGAAAAAGAATGAACTCTATCTATCATAAGTCTCATAGGCATAAAACACCTTACTTTCCCAAACCCTACTATTAAACATCAGTTGAAGTCACTTAAGTCTGATGTGCATAGATTATAATTCTCCAAACGCCATTGTTTTAAGCTTAGTTGATAGGTCATCCCAAGTCTTCATATGTTCCTTACTTCCCGATACCCATCGCTTTTGAGAAATTTGCGAAACGTAATTCAAACTGGGAGCTTTAATGTCATCACAATACCTCCAGTAAAGTTGTGGTAATTTCAATAAAAAAGGACTTTTGAATCTTAAACTGAATATAATTGTTTTTGAAAAAAACTCTGAATGTATCTTTAGTAGATTTAATTTATGTTTGATTAGACTTTATGTTTATATATTTCAGAAAGGCGACATTGAGAATAGTTCTGATGATGTAAGCTTTCACAAACTTTTACAAATTCTTGTTCAAACCCCCAAGGCAGATCCAGATAATGGGAAGGGGGAATATAGATGGGTCTCAAAAAGTCGTATAAACTCTTAGCAGAAGCTTTCTTTGTTTTTTATACAATGCCGTATATTCTGTTTGGAAATTATTTTAAACCTACTTTTTAATTATATTTTTTTACAATGTTTATTTTCAGAAAATCATATCTTGCATTTTTATTTTTTACTTTTCGACCCAAATGTTACTTTGGGGTGATGGCAGTGATGCATGGCCAAATTTCTCCTACTGGATCTGCCATTTTGTAGACCTCATTTCTTTCATTAATGGCTAAAAGGAAAGAAGAAATCCCCAAAAAATCAATGTCCATAGCACCTTGTGTTCCAATGTGACCTTTTATGTTTAGTCAAGCGTGTTCTGTGAACACATTCTCTGTATGCAGTGACTTACTTAACATTTGTATTCATAGCTGTAGAATTGTTCTGAAGTAGAGTAGCACCGGATTCAGCTGTTGTTTTTTTAGCCTTACCATTTTTTAAAGTACTGGTTGGTACATATCTCAATGTGAAATTTCTAATGAGGGGTTGGGTTTAGCGCAGTGGGTCTTCCCTCGCGTTGCACCACTGTGGTCCCAGTTTCGACCCTCGGTTCGGGGCTGTGATTTCATGGTGTTTAGTTTTCCAGTCCATACTCAGAAACTGCTTGACCGGGTATGTTTCCCCTCTTTCTAAAACTACAGGCTTTCTTCCCTAATGTGGAGAATGAAATGAATCATTTGCCTGTTTGAAAAGTGACATCCATGATATACTACACCAATAATGTGCCCTTTAAATGTCGTTTGTTGGTCGTGGTGTAAACTGTCTGTAGTTGCTCTTGTAGCACCACTACAAGGAATGTCTTTATATACCCCAATGTAAGGGTCCAGTCTTCCATAGAAAAATCATCATTGTATTTCTCAAAATTGTCAGTATTGATGGGCTTTTTGAAAACCCATGATGAATATAGTATGAGTAGTACTGTTTGGGAGAGATATTTCTCACTTCTTGATGCTATATAATAACCTTTTTTTTATTAGCGCTTAATCCCCGTAAACAGGCTCAAAGCGTGATTGACAATTATTATTCGCGGCTTCAAGAAATCGTCACAATCGGACTATAAGGCTGAGGAGTTAGTAACTTACAAATTTCAGTTGTTTGTTTTTGTGATTGTTACACATTTTACTTTAAAAAAAAAAAACCTCAATGTTTTAAGATTTGATTTGATTTTTGTTTTAGATTTTAAGATTTTTTAGAGTTATTATGCCCACGCTGCATTTATATACTGACATGAATGGCATGTGAGATGCTATTTTTTGTGTCCAATAACTGACCCATTTCCTGACCAACATCTTGGGGTGGTGCAGAGTACAGCCGGGAGTACAGTAGCACAGGAGCTGGGGAAGGGGACATAGCCCCATCAATTAAGGAGCCTTTCTATCCCTTGTGTCCTAATGATTATGAAAGTAAGAAAAATATGGAGAGATATGAGTCCACATGCCCTATTTTACTCTTTCCTCCTTACAATCCCTCACTAAATGTCTGGTTTACTAGTATGCCAATGGTAACCCAAGTGTACCCAGATTTGATTGAGGGGGGCTGGACTAAAGATGTTAAAACCATGAAGAGCGAAGGGAGTGGACACTAATGGGTGGTTGTCAGGGGCCCGCGCCTTAGGCCCCTGGTGGGGTTCCAGGGGTCCTGAGGTTTTAAGGGTTTTCAGACTGAAAACGCTTCCTTGCCGTACTTCTTCCGACACTTTTTATCCCATTTGCAATGAAAAAAATCAAATAAATGTACCATGTCCTCTTCTTTTTCCTCTTTTTTCTTTCTCCCTTCCTCTTTCTTCCTTCCTCTTTTTTTCTTGCAGAACTTTGAAGGGGGCTAGCCCCCAAAGCCCCCCCCCCCGGTACGCCATGGTACAATTAACACAATTGGGAAAACTAAGAATTCACCATGTATACCATTATAGGCTTGCCAATTTGTCCATTCACACTCCATTCATATCCATTCCATGGCCATCCACATCCATATCCATATTCCATTCCCATGTCCTTCCACATCCATTTCCAATCCATTCAATGTCCATTCCACATTATTCCTGAATCACAGGTTAGGATTAGGGTATAAAATTAGGCTTGTTTTCAGATTGTGGTTTTGACAATGCAGGAATTGTATAAAATGATAAAGTACAGGAGATTAGGCCGACGACTACATTTTACCTTTTCCCTCCACTTTGTAGCAATTCCGTGACTGTGGATAGCAGAGCATCATTTCTCATGGGATTTGTCTTCTATGAAGGTTAATGAACAAATTTGTGAGGGTGCCCATTTGTGAAATGGTGGGCGGAATCCCGGAGGGGGTAAATTCTAATACAGGGTTAAAAAATTAAAAATGGATTGGATTGCTGGTACAAAGTTCACTTAGTGGTTCATCTTGTTACAAGGATTAAAAAAGGTATAATTTGTACTACTCACAACATATGGTTATGGGATATAAACAAAATTGCAATGCAAGGTCATCACGTGTCTGCTCTCCATGGTCACAGCCCTTGCTCCAGATGACCCATCTGCAGGCCGATGATCCAGGGAGGGGGGCGGAGGGGGCGCACGCCCCCCGTAATTCTCAAATTCTGGCAAATCAGCCATTTTGAGCTGTTTTGGACCAATTACAGCTTTCAGCCCCCCGGTAATTTGACGTTTTTCAATCCTGGATCCGCCCTGATGGCAAAGTACTGCATGGCCAAATTTCCCTCCTGGACCTGCCTTGTGTGTGTTTACCTTAATTCTTCAGCTTAATGGCAGCTAATGGCTAGAGGGGCAAATCAAACCTCAGTGTTTTATCACTTTTGACTACCTTATGTTCACACATCGAGGGTTTAATGCAAAAAGGCCCTATCTGCAATAGCTGGCAGTTGTGTTAGATTTTGCAGGTATAACACTTAATAACAGTACAACTGCAACATGCAGCTATTCCAGATGGATCCTTCTTGCGGTAAACCCTCGACAAGATATTTCACTGGGTTTGTGACCACAATTTCCCTGTATCATCGTTGTCTTAATTTACAATTTGTAAATCATTGACTGAGAAATTGATCCAGGATAGGTATACAGCACACCTCAATCAGTAACTGTGCTTTTCTTATGTTACCATGCGTTACACTACAATGTGCTAGTAATATATCATTTCATTGTGGGTTTCCAAAGTTGATGGATTGCTTGCCAGTTACAAAAAAGATCCTGATGCTAAATCTGAGGATTGACCTTTTGTGAAGTATGTTGCAGTAAGATTTCCCTTAGTAACTACTCTTTCTTAAAGCATCACTGAAATTCGAATATTCCTTTACTGTTCCCGCACAGTATAAGAAAGGCTCTTTGATTGTAGTACATTTCAAGCTGCAGTATTTATTGACCAGTTTGGTGAGTCCCGACGATTTAGATTTACATAACTGAATGACAATCATAGCCATATGATGTGCTATTTTGTGGGGAGATTTCAACACTTAATTACTTTGGGCTAGGCTTTTTCCAAAAGTGCAAAAATTTCAGTCCGCTTGACGATGCACTGCAAACTGGAGATGACAGAAATGTAAACCAAATTTAAATGTACACAATCATTTATAATGAACCAGGCAAAAATAGAATACTACTCAGTATGCTTCATGATACACTGGTAAATTTTTTCTTCAGATCAATTATGTGCATTTGTAAAAAGATAATTGAAGTGTTGAAATTTAGAATAATCCATTTGATGGATAAAAGCCGGGATGGGTGGAAAGCAGAGTGTATCCTATGTAAAACCATTGGCAAAAAATTCAGAAAGGAAAAAGTGGATATTCACACTAATCACGCCCTTTTTCTCTCTTTTTCCCTGTGAGTGGGGCATTTTTGCCTGCGATTGGGACATTTTTGCACAGTTACTGGGAATTGTTCCCTTGGGAATGGTTTGGCTATGAACCTGAATGGATCAATCATGGAACAGTTTGAGATTGAACTTTTGATTAGATTATCTTTAGATTATTATCTGGGATTCTTTCAAAATTTTGATTATGAAATAAAGTTGACCTATTTATTTTGAACTTATAACGTACAATGGTTGTCTCAGAATGCTTGTGCTATAGGTTTGAAAATCATTACTTGCTTTGAGCAAATTAGTATGGACATTTTTGAATAATTTTAAAAAAGTGTAGTTTGAGGGCTATTTTGGGTATAAATGTGTATAAATATTAAAATGGCAAGTGTTTGATGTGCAATAACTATTTTATCTGTCTTTTAAAGGGGGAATGAACCCATTTAAGTATATACCACTAAAACACCAATTCACATGCACCAGACTAAAATGTGGTCAAAATATGACCACAAAAAGGGTACTTTCCACCGTTTTTGACCACAAAAGTGGTCAACATTTAACCCCATTTTAGTCGGTGCATAGTTGATTCAAAACGGGGTAAAACATGACCCTGTTTTGAAAGATTTTTTTAGGGTGTAAAGTTTTTATCTTGATAGAAAGGCCTTCTCCCAAAACCCCATCTGCAAATTTTTCACACCGATCTTTCAACCCATTTTTTGATGTTGAGACCTAAAATGTGATTTTGTACTCCCCATAGAGTACTGTGTAAAATTAATATTTGGTAGACCAAAAATTGGCCAACATTTTTGCCCTTAACATCCAACCTACACATCCTTTAGCCTAAGATTTCCCAGGGTAAATGAGAAAAATAATAGAATTTCTGTTGTGCACGACAAAAACTATTAAAGACACTATCAAGCGATTTGAAAAATATTTGAAATTTGCAGGAATAGGCTTCAAAGTGAAGGATAGTCTGTGAATTCCCTAAGTTACCTTTTACATTCTGTAGAATTAACAGAAAAGGAGAAACTGCAGTGTTGCAAAATACGATTCTCCGTCAATTACTGGTTGTAGTAAGTGTCCGTTCGGACAGTAATACTAAAATCTCTGATTCGTCCTTATGAGGTTGCTTCTGTTCTTATCATTTGCAGGGTATGTTAGGAATACCTTACTTGTTACGTACAGCAAAAATCTGATTTTTGGATGATTTTTTTCGATTGGCCTGATTTAGCAAATCACGATAGTGTCTTTAAATCATCATCTTATGCATAAAGATGGAGTACTTGGCTTATTCATTTCAGGTGTTATCGACTAGATGCATTCGCAAATGTGTGCAAAAAACAGGGTTCGATAAAATTTAGGGTGCGGCTTTCTTTCTCATGTACTTACAAGGAGAAAAAGAAAAGTTTACAATTTTACAGAGTGTCACAGGTGTGCGCGTGATGCATTATTCCGCCCTCACTCTGCAGTGGGTTGCCAGAGGTCCAAGGGTCCAAAGTGAATTGTGTGGTCGTGGGAGAACATGAGCGTTGTTGGGTCGTTAAAAAGTCGGATTTATTGAATAACTATTGATTTAAGCTAAAAGCAAGTGCTTTCCTAAATCCTAATCGCAAAGTGAGTGCTCTCCTGAGTCTAATTCTCCAGCGTTAATAATACCCAAAATTTAATATAAAAAATACGTAGGGTTTTGGGTAAAAGCACCAATACATTTTGTTTACCTTTTTGGTGGTGTTATTTATCAGGTCAATAAAATCCAATATCTGGCATCAGGAAACATGTATTTTAAGGTGGGTAAGGAGAGATTTCCTTTTTTTTGGCATGGCTTGCTACATCAGCCTGGTTCACAATGCCACAATCTAAATCAATAAATTAGACTTTCGCATTTGTCATGTCTCTGTTTGCTTTTCTCACTCACGACCCCTTCATATTGCTTCAACATTAGCCCGGTTCAGAAGTCTTGCGGATAAATGTTCTATAAGTGACAGCTGATACCATACTCAAGATAATGCACCATTCACGGAATGACATTTCGCATCATCTGGAAAACACTGTCCACGTTGTTTTAGGTGGGTCCCATAGCTGGCTCAAGAAGTGATTAATAGTACTAGTAGGTAGGTCAATAGATATTTATAAAAAAAAAACATTAAATCAATGATATGGCCATTTGTTGAACAATCACTGATTTATGATGGTTTTAACTGTCAGATAAGTAAAAATAACAAAATCCAGCGTTTTTTTTCATATTTTTACATTTAAATTTTCATTTGAAAACCCTACGTCCATTTTCTATTTCTTTGCAGATTATGAAAGCTGGTGTACTTTGCATGATTTCCCTCTGCGGGTATCATATAAATATTATAATTTAAGATTGTGATTTTTTTTATGTTATTAATTCTTTTTTAAAACAGTTTTTTGGGAAAAATACCATATCTTGATTATGACATTTTCACATTATCCCACAGCAGGGAATCATTAACAGTACATTAGCTTTCATAATCTGCAAGAAAATTGAATAGGATGTATGGTTTGGAAATAAAAATTCAGAATGTAAAATATGAACAAATACTATTTTGTGATTTTTACATATCTGACAGCTAAAACCATCATGAATCATGCATTTGTTACACAAACACATCATTGTTTTCATTTGTTTTATCATAACCATCTATTGACAAAAATGATTTTTCATTCCAATTAATCACTCTTGAGGATTTTTATTCCAATTTATCACTCTTGACCATCTATTGGACCCACCTTAATTACGGCAAAACAATTTCATGCCTTTGAGAGTCATTTGTGAACCTTTTCTTGCAAATTTTTTTTTTTCCTACAGGGCATTAGAAATAATTGTTACTATATGCAAATTGGTGCTGCTATAAGATTATTTTGACATTTTGAAATCACATTGCAGAAAATAACTTGATTTAGCGAGAGTGTCCACGCATCAGTATGAGGATGTTTTTGGTGCTTTGAAACAAAAATGATCACGAAAAACAATGTATTCGTTGTAAATGGTCAGCAAAAAACACATTTTGTGGTACCTTTTTGATTTAAAATCTATCACTTACGCTATCCAGAGATGTTGTTTTTCATATTTAATTTACAGTGCAATTCACATTTTTTATTTTGCAGAATAATTTATATTTATGTCCCATCATAACATAAGATTACACTTCTGAAATATCAGTGTTTGCGGTTGGATTGATTTTGGCAGTAGCTACTTTGGTAATTTGGGATGTTTTTTTCAAGACCAAATTTTCATTTTAATCATTGCTGTGTTCTTTTTAGTCTACTGTTTGTGTATATATATATTCTTTTCGAAGTACCTATATGGTACGTAATGATTAGGGGAGACATATTTTCTGTTTTTTTGCATGCAAAATGCAAATTATTAAAGATGCATTTTTTATTCTGTTCCTTTTCTAATTGAAATCTCTACATTTGTGTGTTGCCTGCTTTACACACTGTTTGAAGTCCTATTTTATAAAAAACCAAATAAAACTAGCCATGCAGAAGACATATCGAACAAGACGGCCTGGCATAAGAATCTGAATGACCTTTGACCCCATGCCTCGTTTTTTATTATTTTTGTTATATTTAAAAATTTATAACTTTACCAATGTTAACAACTTACAAGGATCATATTATTGAGTTTCAACTCAATCCAACCATGTCAGGGTTTGACATTAAACCCCTATTAATGTGACTGGGTCACAGAATGGGTCACGTACTTGTTTGGTATTATGATGTCACGGGGGGGATTAGTCCGACAAAATTCAGTCAATCGGAGCTTATTTGTAAATGTTACCTTGGACCCTTGAACTTTGACCTTTGGGGTCACGACTATCATAGACCTACCCTATTTAATGGACTCACTGTAGCAAAACGGCTTTATTGTGCTCATAGGTGAGATATAGCCAATTTGGTCTTAATTTGGGCATTTTTTTGACCACATTTGACCATTTGCCCCCCAAAAAAAACCCTCATGTACACAGGCACCAAAATGCATTGTTCTAATACTAATAAAAAAATTCTACTTGCTTAGTTCTGGAGATAAAAATCTTGAAGTTTATTTAGCTCAAAACCGGAAATGACCTGTAAATGAACCTTTGACCCAAAATAAAAATAACCTTGCATACATCAGCTACCATTACATGCATAACTGAAGGTTATGTCACTCTGCTTCTTTACATTTTGAGATAAAAAAATTTGAAATTTTAAAAATATTTTTGGTTTGCCCGCGAAAGTGACCCCCTTAATGACCTTTGACTCCTTATTCCTGAACCACCTCTATGTAGAATGGGGTCAGTGGTTTCTCTGAACAAGTTTTGTTGATATCGGGATAATCCTGTAGCAGAAGATTTTTTTGCCAATTAAATGACATATTTGGCTTTTCATAACGGAAATTGACCACTTAATTGACCGTTGACTCCTTTATCACTGAACACCCTATAGGAGGCATGGTGTCAGGTTGTTCCTCTGAAGAGTTTAAATGATATCGGAATAATCCTGTAGAAGAAGTTTCTTTTGGCATTAAATTACAATATGTGTGCCTGTGGCAGGTAAAAAGGTTCAAACAACAGGGGTCAAGTCATATGACATGTAAAGGGTGATTCAGCAGTTTTTGGTATAAGTCGGATCTGAATACGTCAAACCAGGCCTGAGCTAGACGCATTTCTGCCAGAAAGAAAGATGGAGTTTCACTCACATCCCAAGCATGTCGGAATTTGACCTTTTAACCCCTATAATGTGACCCCTGGGTCACGGATGGGGTCAACTGTTACTTGTTTTGCATTTATCGTTGTCAATGCATTATTCCTGACAAATGTCAGCTTCAATCGGAGTGGTTGTAAATTTGGACCTTTGGACCTTGAAAACTTTGAACCTTTGGGGTCATACTATCATGACCTACCCATACTATTAATGTTCTCACTGTAGCAATAAACGGGCTTTATCTGTCATATAGGCTGAAATATAGCAATTTGGTCTTATTTTAGATTTTTGACACATTTGACCATTTGACCCCCTTCCTGACTTTGACCCCAATATTATAAAAAAAAAACACTCATGTACACAGCCCCAAATTCATTTGTTCCAGTTTAAATAAAAAAAATCTGCATTGCTTTTTCTGGGATAAAATTTATTTAGCTGCAAAACCGGAAGTGACCTGAAAATACCTGTAAATGACCTTTGACCCCTAAAAAAAAATACCTTCCAATAAGCAGCTAACACTTCATATCTGAAGGGTATAACCCTCTTGCTATTTTTACATTTTTGAGATAAATTGTTTTGAAATTTTTTAAATATTTTTGGTTTTGTGGACCGGAAGTGGCCCCCATTAATGACCTTGGACTCCTTATTCCTGAACACCCTATAGGAAGCTTGGGTCAGTAGTTCCTCTGACAGTTTATTGATATCACATAATCCTGTATAAAAGATCTTTTGGCCATTAATGGACATATGGCTTTCCGACCGGAAATGACCCCCTTAATGACCTTTGAACTCCTTATCACTGAACCCCCTATATGAAAAATTTAGATGATATCGTCATAATCCTGTAGAAGAGATATTTTTGGCAATTAAATTAACGTATTTGATGCCTGTGGCCTGGTCAAAGGTCAGCCAGAGGTCAAGTCATATGGCATGGAACCGGCCGCCTCACGGTCATTTGGTAAGTCTGGTCAGAATACGTCAAACCATGACTGAGCTAGAAGCATTTTGCCTGGCCAGAAAGAGAAGAAAGAACGCATCAAAAACAGAACAAGACGGCTGACGGTCCGTCCTGTAAGAAAAATATCACATGCGACACAAACTTTTGACACTGATTTGGATTATTTATTCCTTTTACTACATCCTGTGTAAATTTTATGAAATTTAATTGCGGGCGGGCAAATATGGATTTTCTTAAAAATCTGTTTTTACACGTCTTTCTTGGAGATTTGGGCATTGTAGAGGGCGCATAACATACAAATGATGACCTTTGTAGGCCTTTATGGCAAGATTCCCGCAATGGATTTTTCTGATTTTTGCACAACATGGCTCTGCATTCCTTCTTATATCAGTTGTGCAAAATTGTGTCACCACTGCTAAAATTCTAAAAATCAAAATGGGCGTTTGCAGGGGTTTCTTCAAAACGGCTGTGTTTAGCAGGAAGACACATCAGGATGGCTTTTCCGGAGTATACGCTGTGGGCTGAGGCCCCCCTTAAACAAACGTAACAATTGCTCATTTTTACACTACGAATGAATGAATTAAATTCATACTTGGTCAGAAGAACCACTGCCCAAAGGCTCTAGTGGTGTAAAAAAAGTGACCTCTGATTGACACCGTTGGGAACTTGACCCCCATTTTGTGAAATCTTTAAAACTAATTTCTTTGGCACCATTAGATGCATACACCAAAGTTATCAAAAAGAACCACTGGCCAAGACCTTAATGTGGGATGTACACAGATTGCACGTTTCAAAAAATACAAATTTAGTTAATTTTTAATAAAATAATGGTTGTTGTAAAAAAACAAAAACCAAATCCATGATTGTTCTAAACGGTCTTTCACCAATATGGAACAAAAACTTTTATGTAATGAGAGTCCCTTTCTACCACCTTTTTCAAGTTTAACTTTGTTGGATTTTATTAAATATTCAGCTTTATTTTCTGATGGTTTTGCATTCAGGATAAATTCCATTTTTGTTTGTTTTTTCAGTGTTGAAAAGGGGCTAAAGTCAATAAAAATTATTCTAAATAAAAAAAAAACAAAAATCAGGGAAGGAAATGCTAGTATGGATCTAGTTGGACAATATATTCGCATGTTTTAGGCGTCTGTAGCCCAGAAATTATCAACACAAACACATGCACCTTGATTTGGTAGGCTGTCATACAGTACAGCAATGAGGTCATGGATGTTTCTGTGTGGTACGTGCGGATTGTGTTAACAAGAAAAAAGTGGGTACTAACACCAAACTTGCTATCTAAGCACGAAACACAACACACTGAAAAATTGTCATTCTGATTAGAATATTGCTCTAGAAAACCAGAAGGATGGAAAAAAATGTTGTGTCTGGGGTCTAAGGGAAATGATTTTCAAATTGCCTTTGCCTACTAGGGCTTCCATGTGATAACCATGTAGCCGCCCATGTGACATACATATGACACATGGGTGTAGACAATGGGATGTTTGTCTGTTTGGGGTAAGGGGTAGTGCGATGTAGCCCGTTGCCTTTGTAGCTGCGGAAATGCAAATACCCATCAGTACCGATGTGATATACATGTGACACCTGGGTGTATCCAAAATATGTTTGTTAGGGTCCAGTGATCAAGGATATGTATTGTTGGTAAGATATTATTAGAGCTAACGTGTGATACCACCTATAGACCGGCGCCAGGCATGTGATAACATGAGATTTCAAGGGACGTGACCCATGTGATATTGTGAGAGGATCATGCAAAAGGATTATTTACATGTAGGTAAAATTCTGCATGTGGTACACACAGTTGTCAAACTGGATACACTTTTTGGATAATTTGTCATAGAAATTGTTATCTATTATGTTTTTGAAACAAAATCAAAGATGGCGCCTTCAGGTTGAAAAAAAAAGCAAATTGAAATGATCTTATTCGATAGTAAATTAACAAGCTATGAAATGACTTGGGGACCATATTTATTTTGAATCTCTAGCAACATGAAATTGTAAACTGTATAATGAAAAATGGTTCATAGCATCCAAGCTGTTAGTATGTTTTAAATGGCAATTATGATTCTGGTATCATGTAAGCATCCTTGAACTTTTCACACAATATCCGTTACACTTATTCATGAAGAGGTAGCCATCATTTGAGATATTGTTGTATCACAATCAGGGCCGTACGCAGGATTTATTTTGGGGAGGTGCTGGACTTCAAAAAAGTGGACCTAACCCCCCTAAATGGACCTTTTTGACTTTCTGAACATTTCATTACCAAAAAGTGGACTTTCTTGACAAAATTTCTCTAAATTTTGGACCTTTTGATCAAAAAAATTGGTCAAAAAGTGGACCTTTTTCCCCTTTTGTCGAATTTGGGGGTTTGATCGCAGTCTATATTGCATATAGTAAGGGCAAGAGCTCACAAATGGCAAAAGCGCCTTTGACAATGGTTGAGACTCCACAAATAAAGTTAGGACATTTAGATGGCTTTGAATAAGATATTAGAAAAGAGTAAATATTGATATAATGGGACCTTGTTTCATCGATTGTGCTGTTAAGTATAAGCATTAAATTTTGTAAGTGCACAAATTGTAAAGTAAATTGTGAGTAAATTTAACAATTGTCATAGATCTTCCATTTTTGTATTGAAGTGACAGAATAACAGATGAATAAAACCTTTCTGATCTTTTGACTCACAAAAAGTGATACATTCCCCAAAAAAAAACTTTGAGATCATCACAAATGCGATAAGAAACTGATTTATGAATATAAATGGCTGAGCCTCCACTTCTCACTTCTCCGAAAGGTTACACAATTGCTCATGTTTTTCACATTAACTTTTGCCTTGGTATACAATTTGACAAATTTATGTATGAAATCAGTCCTAAAATTAGTTTCAAACTTGGATATAGTGTAATCAATTCCATCAGTATGTAAGCTAGTACATACCACATGTTGCTAGCACTGAGATTTTAAAAAAATCAACTGGATTTTAATCTGAATCATGGAATATGCCTTTAATTTGGATGCATTAGCAAATGTAACATTCGTTTGGCTCCAAACATTCTGAAGCAATGAAAACAAAGAGTTCACTGTACTTATCATCACAGTAATAAATATTTGGTAAATTTTTGTAACTCCAGTCTAGAATTTATGAATACATTAATAGGAGTTATAAATTGTACCACAAAGTGCAATTGCCTTAGCTTTGCTCAGTAGGCAGGGTGGAATTTAAGCGTGCATACTGCATAATTATGTAAGCTTTCGCATGCCTTAACACTTAATTGTATAGACCTTGTGCACTCCGGTTGGTGAATGGGGGGGGGGCTCATGTGGACCCCCTGAAAGCAACTATGCTGTTGTAATTTGTTACCAAAACTCTGGTCATTGATGGGGTACATCAACACGACCCAAGGCATGTAAGCAGACAGATTTTTTCATTCATCTTCTTAGACCCGTTAACTTTATACACCACATTATAAAAATGCATGTTTAATTACTGGCAATGTCTAGGAACTTAAAAATACCTTCAAAACCATTTTAATTTGCTATTTTAAGAGTTAAAGGATTGTCCATTGCAAACCATGTGCATTAAATAGCCTAAAACAGCACACAAAGGCTTTAAAATATTCTGTGTAAAGGTTGCAAGCTGTCATGTAATCAAATGAGAGAGGATTGTTATTATATATAATAATATAATTTTACAAGCAGCCAACATAGACATGTAACCTTAACAGCCCTTTCCTGATGATGACGAATAGATACTGGCATGTTATAATAGCCTAGACTAGTATTACACATGATATGTCTAGATTCCTTTAGTATTTGGCCTAAGGGATCAATGAAGGGAGTTACAGTATTATTAATTGTAATCGCAGGGAAGAAAGATGGTGTATGTGGGTTGTAATTATTATGTATCAATTGTAATTTATTGTTAATTTTTGGTCCCCCGCCAACTTTTGTTGGCGAAGGGGGACTATAGAAATGCTCCCCGTCCGTGTGTGCGTGTGTGTGTGTGCGTGTCCCTCGCGATATCTTGGAAGCTAAGCAAGTGTGGGTGTCCATCTTCGCAACATAGATGTATCTTGAGTACAGGTTGGGTGGGATCCAAAGTGGGTCATGTGTCCATGGGTCAAAGGTCAAATGAGGTCAAAATATAGGTTAAAATGCTTTATAAAACCTTGTCAACACGATATCTTTTGATCTAAGCAAGTATGGGTGTCCATCCTTGCACCATATGTTGTAGACTTAAGTAGGCGGCGAATGTGAGTTCGGAGATGGGTCATGTGCCATGGGTCAAAGGTCAAATGTGGTCAAAAATTGCTTTAAAACTTGTCAATTGTGGTAGGATGATGAAACTTGGTGGGTGTGCTCAACATTCAGTGCCGAAAATTTTGAAGGTCATTTCAAGGTCATGTGGGGTCATTCAAGGTCAAATCCCTAAACATGGAGTAGGATGATGAAACTTGGTGGGAACATGTAGTAGGATGATGAAACTTGGTGGGACGGTCAATATTCAGTGCCGAAAATTTTTGAAGGTCATTTCAAGGTCATGTGGGGTCATTCAAGGTCAAATCCCTATGCATAGTTGTATGGTCATGAAACCCGGTGGGTGCAGTCAACATTTTATGCCAATTTCTCTCAAGGTCATTTCTGGGTCATCTGGGGTCATCTGAGGTCAATTCACTGCAAATGGTTGTATGGTCATGAAACATGGTGGGTGTAGTCAACATTGATACCAGAATTTTTCAAGGTCATCTGGGTTATCCACGGTATTGACACTGCTATGGTAGGAGCCTCTGGTTTCCATCACAATCCTCCCTGTGATCTTTAAGTTATGTTACTTTTCCTCCTTAACTAAGGCGACGAGCGGGGTACCTTTGTGGTTCGAGAACCGCCTTGTTCATTTTAAAAAATTGTAAAAAAATATCTGTCAATTTCAATTAGGCAAGATTAAAATATACTCTGTAAATTGTAATTTTTCACCAAAGGACATAATATAGTTGTTTTTAGGTATTCTTTAAAATATAGCAGAGTTTCCCTTGGAGTTTTCACACAGCAATGTTAGGTCATCAAAGTCAGGTTTCCTTAAGGGCTGCTAATGTATCCTGGTCCACCAGTAATACCAGTCCGTGAGGGGGGGGGGCCGAGGTGGTCGGAGGCTCTTATAAACTGTCACCCCTATCGGGTTTCCAAGGAAATCCGATGAGGAGGGTAGCTGGTTACCCTGGTAGAATGAAAAAGAAGATCTGTCTACAAGGGTGTCAGCTCTGGAGAGCTAATGGCAGCCATCCAGCACATGCTGCCTTGCATGGTGGGTGTGGTTGCCCAAAGGCTAGGCTTGGGGGGAGGGGGGTAAAACCTGCAAGACACTCTGGAGTTTAAAACTCTGAATGTATCTTTTGAGACTACACAAAAGCTAAATTGCAGAATTTTACATTAATTTGACTATGAGGTGATAATTATATAATGACCTATAATAGTTTACACCGTCTGGGAATAAACATTTTCCAGCTAACGTTGCCTCTAGACAACACCAAGATTTATATACATCAAACAAAAAAAAACAAAAAAAATGCCTCCAGGAAAAATATGATGTACGTCAAGGAACATGTGATACACAATCTGCCATGGGCATCCCTTGCAATTGATTTCCCTCTCTCTGTCCTTTTTTCTTTATAAATATTGTTTCTCTCTGTGCTTACAATAATATAACCACCTGCTAGTGCCAGCCATGGAATAGACCACCTGTTTTGTCTTGTAAAGCATGACCTTGCTGCAGTGAAGGATATGATATCATCCTCAGATGTAAGACACTGGCCTCTTTTTCATTTTTGATGGATGATGATACAAAATGACACATATCAGAACTTAGTTATAAAGGGGGAATTTCGTAACCCACAACCTCGCCCCGACTTGATATAAAAATCTTCGTTTAATGGCATCTAATCCATTAGGGCTTAGTAATCCATATGTACTTAATCTTGTGTGCAAATGCGTTGTATCAGGAGAAATTAGCAATGATTGTATTTTTGCCTAAACAGAGAGAAATTACAGCGCAGTAGCCGATGTGAAAAAGCATTTGGCTCATAACACAAAACCCTAAAGATTTGATAACTAAATTTTTTGCAAAATAACTTTTCTAAAGGTATCTATAGTAACCATGGATAAAGCAGAAGGTGCTGGAATCACAAAAATGTACTGTTTTTTTTTTTTTTTTTTTTTTTTTTTTTTTTTGTTTTTTTTTTTTTTTCTGAAAAGAATTGAAAATAAAACCAATAACAATCATGCTATGCAGTAATGCAGAAACAGCTGTGTTTAGAGCTATGATGGGAGAAAAGGTCTTTGACTTGATGGAGACTGAAAGTACGATAAGGGTTTGTTCACATTGCTCTGGTATATCATCAAGTGCAGTGTAGAACAGTGTTAAAATGGTTGGCCATGAGTGGACATATCACATTATTAAGAGTGTCTTGCTTGTGCCAGGAGTTGAGGGTTTTCATTGCCAGAGATCTGATATTTAAAATAGGGCATGTCCACCTACTGGCCAATAGAAACCATAACATACTGGTTCAATCAAGATGGTGAGACTTGCACATATTAGGCATTGGGAGTGTCATGCAGGGCAGTACCGCAGTAGTATTTTGGGGGTGCAGGACTTTGAAAAGTGGACCTTTTTTTAAAAAAAAATTGGAGTTTTGCTAAAAGTCGGACCCAACCCCCTAAACTGGTCCTTTTTTGGACATTTTTTTTTAACATTCATCATCAAAGTGGATCTTGTCCAAAATCTCTCTAAATTTTGGGGACATATTTATTAAAGATTCAGTAAAAAAGTGGACCTTTTGCCCCTTTTGTGGACTAAGAGTTAGGATTTTGATTCCCCAGCGGCCACACCAGCCGACCAAACCAAATCTGACATAGCATTACATGGATGGAGAGCTATGAGTCCCCTTACATTTTTGGTATGGATTAAAAACATGACAAAATAGCAACTTAGTCACCAGGGGCAGTGACAGGGTAAAATCAGGGGGGGGGGTGGAACATCATGGGGGGGAAACATACAAGATTAACTCATATGGTTTAAAACCCCTATATATGCAAACTTATTGCGTAAACCCATTTTTCCTGATTATGAAACTTTGGGGCCACCTCCATGGCGCTGCCCCGCATAGTCACCCAACAAAGTGGGAAGGCTTCATGACCCACAAGTAAAATTACTGATAAAATTAAAAAGAATATGCCTCTGCTTTAAGAAGGAAAAACAGCAAAATGGACCTAGGCAATGACCACAGTTCTTCCAAGGGAATTTTGGAAGACACGTTTAGCTTCCTTTAATAAAAGGAAGCGTAATACGGTTAATCATTGAATAGGAATTGGACCAATTCAATTTCAACCTATGTGGGTGAAACTGTTACTGTTACAGCATACATGCAGAAGGCATAGCTCTATGCTTCCTCCATTTTATAGCTATCTTTAAATAAAATGTCAATGTCATGGTTAAATCACAATATTCAGAGTAATATGGCACCAGAAATGACCACCAGTCATATCACAACTGGCATGTCCCTAATATGTAGAAGGGGTATCATATGGTGAATTGTTCTTCTGATTTTTTTACATGACCTTCACATATCTGGTTAAAGGAAGGCTATTTCCAATTTTGCTATTTTGTTTGTTGTTGTTGCTGTTGATTGTCTGTGAAATATTACTATTATTTGTAAAAGTGGGTATTTAAAAAAAAAAAATTAATGGTGGTGCTGCTCTTGGTTTTCTTAAATTAGGCAATTAAAGATGCACTAAATCATCCTGTCCTAAATGTTCTCAGTTTCTTTAAAACTTACAATCTTATGATCTAAGAGAAGATATTCAGTAGATGTCCCACAATGCATTGCTCCAATGGCGGTTTTACAGGTATGATGTGAATATGTTAGAGCAGTTTGAACATGGTAAAACTTAACAGTACTGATCACCAGCTTGCATTAAGAATTTTCGTCTCTGAACGATTCACAGATCCTGTACAAAAATCTCCATTGGAAGCAATGCCATGGGGGAAGCTATGATATCTTCTCTTTTATGATCTAGTCAAATTACAGATATCGTGTAAAATATGACTTCACTAGGTAAATCTAGTTGAAAATTTTAATTAGATTTTCCAGTCAAAAATATCTTTGCCAAATATCAATAAAAAGTGGATGACTGATACAACAATTAAATAATTTAATGTATTTCACCGGAATAAGTCATAATGTAATTTCATTTTTGTTAACATATACATTAATTTCTTCAATTTGATCAGAATCTTGTCACATTAAATTAATTTCTACAATCTTTGTTAAAAGTAGTTAGCACACCTTGTGGAAATTTGCTCTTTTTCATTTGCATAGTTCGGCCATTTTTGAAGGTACGAAATTGATCCTTTTTTTGTATCAAGTTTGAAGCTTTTGCTAATCCCTAAAACCTCGCCCTTCCCCATGTTGAGCATTGTTAGACGCACTGCAACACAATTTCAGGTTTCAACTTTGTTCTGGGGGAGAGGGGGACGATTTTATCGCACGGTAAGAAAGTGTGCCAACATTTTTGTCCAAGATTGTAGTTAAATTTGACTAGAATCTAGTGAAGTCATATTTTGCACAATAATGTGACCAGGTATTTTTAGAGTGTAGGCTTACTATGTGACCAAGAGCAGGCTAACTATGTGACCAAGGGCACACATGGTTCAATGAATTGAGCATTTGACCTACATGTAGATGCCAGAGGTGGTGGGTTCGAGCCCAGCTGCAGCCAATGTGTTATGCCCTTGAGTATGGCACTTTACCTCAATTACTCCTCTCCATCCAGGTGTATATTAAAATGGGTACCAATATTAATCAATGCTGGGAAGGGAACAGACTTAATGTGCGTGAGGAGTGGTGAGTGTAAAAATTACTCGGAGCCTGGTTGAAACATCAAGGAAAGAGAGATTGGCACTCCATGCACGAGCTTGCTCGGCATGACCTATACCTTTGCCTTAACTATGTTATAGAAAGCCACAAAGCTAGCAAAGTGCTGTAGCTTTCATTTGATGATTGAGTGGGTATGTCATGCATTACTAAAAACAAATTAGTATGCAACATCCAGGTTATTCCACCTTCAAACTTATTGGTTTAAGTCAGGCAAGTCTTTCCAAGAATTCAAAATCATGTCAAGCGTAATTATCTTCACCCCACATTGAAATCCCCTCTCATCACGTCTGCTGTGTGCATATGTATTCTTCTTTAATCACCGTACTTACGCAAGACTAAGCACAAACAAAACAAAAATCATTTCCGCTTTGGAAACATTGACATTTTAAGTCTTGATTTTGAAAATGATAAAAAACCTTGGGTGTTCCCCTGGGTTTTGACCATCGCCCTGTCTAATGAAATATGCATGTTTCCTAGTGCTCTGTTCCAATACTGCTAATGCAGTAGATGTTTTCAAATCTCAGTGAGTAGTGTTTATTTTTAGTGGGCATAATACAGGGTTCTTTTTTTTTTTGCCTTGGCCAAGTAGGAGATTGCAACAAATCTTGAATTTTTCATGAATGTCATGTGTTACTCTTGCATCCAGACTTAATATTTTGTCTCAATTTTGAGTTCATTATGAAATGATATTGCTAAAAGGAGGTAGTGTTCTTCCCACAATGCAATTCTTCTAGTACAATTTTTGAACTGGTTGTCACATGAGTCTAATACACTCTAAAATATTTTACTCAGTGCAGGGAATAAAGCGTGTTGAGTAAAAAGTTGGGTCAAGATTTAATCAGCATGGTGCAAAACACATTTCCATTTTACTCCTCACCCGAGCAAAGCTGTGAAATACATGTTGAGTAAAGCAGTATTGAAGCTTGACTCAACGTTACGTGACAATGTAGTTTGATGGAGTGAGGGATCAGGAATTACACCATGTTGATTCTGATCTTTTAAAAGCAACATTGGCGACGCACATCTCCTTACACCAATGTCTATTGCCTGGGTCTGTTGTGTATCCCAACACAGCGTGTGCAGTAACAAAGAATTTGAAATCTTTAGTTGGATTCTTTTCATTGCACAGATGGTGTTTATAGTGTGCATGCTATGCTTAATTCCTTCGACAACGTTGACGACCCACATCCCCATACACAGTCATCCAGAGTTAAAAATACGGGGGTCAAATATTCACTGACTAAAATTACCCGCATTTGAGTTAAAATGACTCTTTTTGGTCATTTTAACCATAAAATTAGTTTTTTTTTAATTCAAATAGGCCATTTTTAGTTTGGTGTCATATTTGGACCCCATATTTTTAAGTGGGATATATTGGAAGATATGCATTTGGTACATGAAGCCCTGCGCTTTGGCTTAGTTATTTCACCCATGGTTATGTACGGACAGGTCATTATTTATGCAAAAAAACGATTTGTTTTGAAAATGATTTGCGCCCCATTTGGGAAATCTCTGAGTCACCAGTTTGTATTCTCCAGAATCGTCCTTCATGATATTGAAATGATCATAGATTGATCATTCAGTTATTTTTTTATCATGTCCTCATGCATCCATAGATTTTATTAAATTAGTGTTGACAGGATCTGTTAAAATCTACCATGTTATGATGCTACATTTATGCAGTGGTGCACCATGGGGAAATTGCTCCTCCCCAACCAATTTTTGGTCTTGCCCTCCCCCCCATTTGCCCCTCCATAAGAAAATGGACCGCAAAAATCAGCGATTTGAGGACCAAATTCACCAATTATTGGTTAAAAACCTTCCCCTTTTAGGGTTGTTTTCCCCACAAATTTCACTCCCCCCCAAAAAAAAACCCCCCCATTTCCCCCTCCCTCACCAAAAGGAGAAATTTTTGATTTTGGAATTGCACTTGTTCTATTGTAGGGGGGAAACGGGTTGGCGTGCGTATCTTCCCTCGCCCTTTCCCCAATATGTCTCTGTTTGATTCCCGGCAGGGGCTCGTTCTTGGTGGCTTTATGTGAATTTGGTTTTATCGATCCATACTCGTTCCCGCAGGTTTTCTCGGGTACTCCGGTTCCTCCTGCTCTAAAATCGAGCTTCTTGCATAAATCTGTTTGGTATTAGGGTTTCGCTGATGTGCTGAGCGCCTTTCAGGGCAGCCGCACAGCGCCTCCTCTTGATCACGTTTACGTGGATCTATGTCACCGTTTAGTTAAAACATACAAATTATTATTAATTATTATTATTGTAGATATGTTAAAAGATATGCTAGCAATGATTTTTAAAAGTAACTCCTTTGCTTTTCAAAATATGATACAGATATTGAAAAGTAAAAGCTGCGCATGCATGTATGTAGCCTTCACTACCCGTCCTGTGGCTTCCTAGGGAAAGAGTGGCGATTGTATGATGTAATAAATTTAAAAGGGCCCCGGGAATACAGGTTGAAAACATTATATAAATGCTATCAAAAAACAAGAATTTCTGATGTTTTACATAGAGTAATGAATGGGGAAGACCCGTATTAAGGTGTATTGCATTTTGAAGTAGTTAATAAAGGAAAGTAGTTTCCTAACTGGTTTTATTGAACAAGCAATGGATATCCTAGTGCCAATCCATCTGGACATGGACCTCCAACTGAAAACTTCTATCGGACATGTCCTACTCTGGTTGGCTCCCCATGTTTGCGCCCACCCTACTTTGGCCGCCTACGTTGGCCTATTGGGATTCAGGCTGCACATTTCTAAGCCTTTGGGGGGTCACCATAGCTGCAAAGGCCAATCCCCACCCACCCACCTCCCTGGTTGCAAATATTTTCTTCATCTTCTATCCCTTTGGGAAAGCATTGGTTAGGGGGCAGCGGTCGGAGTCAGCGCTATGTGCCTTCTCTTAGACCCTTCTCGCTTCCCACCTGGTTGGTTTGGAAGTCATTATGCTCCGCTTCAATTGCCATTGTGGCATCAGATTCCCAACCAGGGTTGAGGCAGTTGCTTTAACCCGTGGGGCAATATTGGTTTCTCTCATCAGCCTGAACTTGTGCTGGAGAGATTTGGGGTTGGTTTGGGGGTATTACGTATTCCCTCTTCATTCACTATAGACAATGCGCAGACAATAAGTGTCACAACCTGCGAAATGTGTGATGTTGTAATTAACCATAATGAGTTATTTGTCAAGCAAAATAAGATTGCGATCATAGGTTGAAGTGCCGGGGGGGGGGGGGGGTAGTTAACCCTTTAGGAGATACTATAGTTGCCTCAAAGGATCAAATTCTCATATTTTTTCAACAATCCCATTTATGAATTTTTGCCCATATTCAGAATCATGAATGTATAAGCATTAAAATGAGTCTGAACAAGCCAGTATTAGGTCAGTAAATTTTGAGATTTATACTTGTGTTTTATATGGAATCCAACCAGGGTAAAAGTCCAAGATATATTTAGTATGGTATAATGTATGTCACATATCTACTTGTATGGGTAGGATGGCTAGTTGTCCAAACGTAGTTTGAATAGTACACGTTTCCAAAGAAAGATTGCATGATATTTCAGTTGAAAGGATTGTTTAATCTTTTTAGTGAATGCCTCTTTGGGTATATACAGTCTTGAACATGCTGTCTTCAATATGTAGCATACTATCTACAGTAAGAAGTAAATACTGTTTCCATCTTCTTCAGAACATGCTTACAGTAGATAAGGTGACATGCTGTCCTTCATTAGGATGACATGTTATCTTCCCTAGAGCCTACAATGTATGGATCGCATGCTATCTTCAATAGATGCCTACAATTCATATTAGGTTAGCATGCTATTTCAGTAGATAAGGTGACTTGTCTTTATTGAGTGACATGCTATGTCGGTAGCTACATATATCCATATGGGTAGATGCTATCTTCAGTAGATAAGGAGCATGCTGTCTTACTTAGAATTACATGCTATTTTCACTAGATGCCTCCAATCATATTAGGATAGCATGGGCTATCTTCAGTAGATAAGGTGACATGTCTTAATTAGAAATGACTGGCTATCGTTGGTAGCATACCTATTAGCTAGATTAGGTTAGCTGCTATCTTCAGTAGATTAGTGAACCTTTGCTGTCTTACTTAGAATGACATGCTATCTTTGGTAGATGCCTATTATCTATATTAAGATTAGTAGAATTATATCTTCATTAGGTATGGTGACATGCTGTCTTACTTAGATGGCATGCTTCTTCAGTAAGATGCCTCCTATCCATATTAGGTTAAAAATGCTATCTTCTGTGCTAAGATGACCATTGCTGTCTTCATTAGAATGAAAGCTATCTTCAGTAGATAGCCTGCTGATGATGATGATGATGATGATTTTTTAGATATTGAATATCTCTCTTTGCAATTGAAAATAAGCTATTTTGTTCAGTATTGTGAAAAAAGTTTTCAATAGATTGCACATTGTTTTCGCAGATATAGTCATGTTTTTTATTTATTGCATTTTATTGGGGTAGTATACAGTCTTTTAAGTAAGCTAAAAATTTTGTTTAATACTCTCTGCTCAAAACAAGCTAAATCTTTGCTTTGGCAGATAGACAATTGACATACTATATTCAGTAGATGCCTACACTGTATTCAAATAACATGCTGTCTTCAATTGGTAGAAAGCATGGCCTATTCTACAGTAGATAGGATGATTGTATGCAAATATTCAAACAGGATTACATGTATCTCCAGTAGATAGCTTTGATATTGAATACAACTTGTACATTATTTTGCAGATGAGAGTGATTGTTCTTGTTCCTATCCAATATCATGTTATATCGATTGGGCCAGTCCGGTATTTTTAGCAGTGGATGCCAGTGCAGACGGTATCCATTAAATATTGCAAAATATTGGGCCTGTATGTTATTTTCGAGTTTGATAAGAGTTAATATTTGTTCATATTCTGGAAGGACAATAGCATACCCTTAACATTACTTGTGGCCACAATTGAGAGTGACGTAGACGCCTTGTCTTCTCTCTTTCTGTAAAAATTCCCCCTTTCTTTGTGAAACCTAGAAACATTTGTCAAATGTATAGTTCTTCCTTCACCAGTACCCTCTGGTAATGATTGACAGTGGAACACAAAAGAGGACAGTCATTAAATTACTGCATCCAATCAGTTTAATTCCCATTGCATCACAAAACGGCTGCTCCAAATGATTTATGGGATGCTGCAGTCAAACAGTTATGGTAATGACCTCTGAGACACAAACTGACATCTGCTATTTGAGTTGTCATGTGGGGTTCAGTTGAGGTGATTTATGGTGTACATTTAATTAATGATTCATATTCAAGTAGTAATGCCAGCATTTGGTTTCACAAGGTTGGTGACATTCTTGATTTGCTGATGTATAATGCAGTGAATACAACACATTTTGGAAGTATATTGATTTCTAAAATGTCACAGGTATTCAGGCGCGTAGCCAGCCAGGTGGTTCCGAGGGGGCAATTTCCCGGTAGGTGCAACAAATGTCCCGATCACAAGCAAAAATTTCCCGGTCGCAGGGCAAAAGAATCCGAAAAAGGGCTGATTTAACATAAATATCAGTGTTTTATTTCCCGATTTCCCCTCAAAAAATTTCAGAGGGGGCACTCTTCCCCCTCTGCCCCCACCTGGCTACGCCACTGCAGGTATTATGTATAAACTATCAATATGATTTTTTTATATCCCCTTTATGGTAGATGACCAAAGTCTTTCAACATGGTTCTGTGAAGTTAATTTTGTTAAATTGGATATGTTGAGCTGGCTCAGTTTGGTAAAATTGGGTCCATTAAAGGCCGACTCAGAGATTTCCCAAGGAGGGTGCCCTCAATTTTCAAACAAATTGTGTTTTTTGCATTATACATAATGCTTGTCCATATACTAATCACTGTGTGAAATAGCTAAGCTCAAATCGAAGTCCTTCATATATAAAATCACGACATTGTTATAAATTTCCGGATCCGGAAATTTTGTTATACACAGTATCCTATGGGACTGCGTACTACACATAAAGGTTTACTGCATGGAAACAAAAAATCTGATACATCTAAAACTTTGGAATTGGGCATTTTAGGTGACTATCTTTAGTTCTAGTTGACTATTTCAAAAAATACACAAAAAAATATATTTCAAAAATCTCTGAGTCAGCCTTTAAGATGGGTGCATAACATTGTCTGTTAAATTGGCTTGGTCAAGTTTGATCTCTCAAGTTGTGTCTTCCCCCAAAATTAAATTTTCCATAAACTTAACTTTTTCTTAAAGGTGCGTGTTCCGATCGTCTTTGGGACCCCCTGATTTACCCGGAAGTAGTATCGATTGTGATATCAGAAGAAAGGCCATATTTTCTCATTGTCGTCCTGTAATTTGAGCCCTCAAATCCATTTCATTCCTATGATATAAACAAAAAACTGCCGTTTTAGTGGTTAACCATCAATATTAGCACAGTATTGAATAGGGCTTTGTAACATGCATTATTGCGTCTACCATCAAAACCGCAAGTTTGTTTCCCACGGTACTTTACGGGGTGTATGTGCAAGTGCCAGGCTCTCATATCAAGTAGAGAACACAATACACATAAATCGGAACAAGCACCTTTAAACATAATGCAAGTAAACCACAAAGGTACCGCTTTCAGAGGATGTTGTCTTCATTATTTAATATCTTTGCAAAATGATTCCATAATAAGTTTACAGATAAACTATCACCTTCAAGCAGTCATGCTTATGGGTCTGGCAATTCTCAGTATAGTCACAGCTGAAAGTCAGAGAAAGTACAGTTACAAGTGACTGTCTTGGCATGGTTAATTTACATACAATCGTATGTCATCATTAACCACTGTATGTATGCATCGCTTTCAGTCTTTTAAGTATGTCTAATGAAGCCCCGTGAGGCATCTGTATCTCAATTCTTTGATCATCTTAACAGCATCTCATTCTCACACTCTCTCTCAGTAAATTACCTGTCTGATTATTCCAGAATTGTTCAAAGCTATTTCCCTCAAACCACAATGCAGCATTATACTTGTATATCTTTTTATTTCTCTACCATACTGACGCAGGCATCCATATTTTCTTCTGCACAATTCCTGATATACAATCACCTATTTAATACCCCTGAAATGTAATTTATCTTGAACAAGGAATTCTTTTAACTATCACCGTAAAATAAGTCGGCTTATTTACTTCCAATCTATTTCTCCAAATTGCCCCATTCATGTTACTATAAACTTGCCATCCCTAATTGTAATTTTAGATTGATATCGCTCATGCCTCTATCCCTTAATCTTTATAATCCACCCACTGCTTTTATTTTCCCAGGGGAATTTGTTCATAACTCACAATTTGTGCATAACTGCTTACTAGTAAAATTCTCAATTCCCTTGTCACTGTTCAGTAGTTTTCATTCATCAATGTATTTAGAAAAATACCACCCCTTGGTTTTTTTTGGTATGATAGATGATACCAGATCACACAAGGTCAGTTCAGTCAATGTATGGAAGTACAACTCACTTAACTGTGTCCTTGGTAGATTTAGTATAACAAATACCTACATGGTTTTTAGTGGGAATGCGGGCGTGTTCGGGGTCTGATGGGGCGTGGGTGATTAGGCCCGTAGCCAGTACCATTGGGGCGAGGGAAAATAGTGTGCCCTATTTCCCGATCTAAACCATGTAGTATGTGTTTTATTACACCTCAATGTGACTTGGGGACACACGGTTGTAGGGAAACAGTTCAATCTATTTCCATAGGGAATAGCTTGCGTAATAGGAATCAGCCAATGAAATAGCATGATTAGTTCATGACATATTAATGAGGTGTATTAAATGCGCTGATTGTAATCTCGTGCTTGTTTATATATTTTCCCTAAAACAGCATTTTAACACAACTGCTACTCCTTGTTTTTCATTTCCTGGTTAAATCATATATATTTGCCCTCATTGACCCCTGTTAAGACTCTATACCTTTGTTAACTTCATCCAGATATATCTCTTGGGTGAAAACATTCAAAGGTGGATTTGATGATTCTACCATGTTCTGTTTTATGTTTCACTAGATATCCTTGAAGAAAAGCTTATTCCCAAAAGTGGTTGATTCCGATCTTGCGTTTTGGTGTTATGAGCCAACGTTGTATGCAATGTCCCATGACCATGTTAAGCACTTGTCAATTTCAATCCCGGCCCTGGGGGTCCCGGGACTAGGGCGGGGACTTAGCGGGAATGTAATTTTGCTGTCGTGACACCCCCGCCTTTGTCCCCTCTAAAGTAGCACGAAATCCCGGATAGCCAGGCTACATTTTTTGTACATCTCCCGCTATGTCCAGGCCCCTACTAGCCGGGCTTCGGAGTGACAATCCCCGTATATTCTCCGGGCCGAGGGGGCGGTGGGACGGCTTTAAACTTTGTAACAATCCCGGCTCGGTCCAGGCTTGGAGACAACAGGTTAAATCATATCACATTTTGGATCGCCAGAGGTGTCAGAACGAGCCGAAAAATTTCACAACATCGGAAGTTATGTTTGAAAACAAACCCGTTTAGTTGGTTTGTTAAAAAAATCCACATTATCCATGGCGATTATTCCGAACACTAAACATAGAGAGTAATATCTAAAACCCTGCATCATATCTGCCACGAAAACTTCAGCCAAACAACAAGATCATCATGGTCATTTTGCGGCATTACTCTTGTGATGTGACTTGCTTAAAATAAACTTGAATATCTGCCCATGCCGTACTCTGCAAGTTGGTATCAATATATTGCGACCCTGTCAGGGGGGGAAGGCACTCACGCATCTTGTTGGAATGCATGATGGATTGAATATATGCCGCAGATAAACAAAGCGAAAAACGTGCATAAAAACACAGCATTTATTTGTTTCCAGAGCGATTCAATATTTTCAGTTTTCCTATTAAAAATGGGCCCGCGTTTTATGCAATGAAATGGCAATATTCCTGCATTTAGCAAGAAATATCGAATAGCTCTCACTACCTACGGTGATTTTATGAATTAAATGAACAGACAAACTTCTAGTAATTTATTGTGATTCAGTTGCTATTAATATTTTAAAACAGTTTCCTGTTCATTTTTTGAGGTTTTTTTGGGCGTTTTACGTTGAAAATATTGATCCTCGGATTAGTTATCTCGACCGTGCGACCGACGTGCGGGTGTGCTACTTGTATAGCTGCGTTCACGACATGGAGAGATCGGAATGCAATGGTGCTATATAAAAATGGTGATATACTACAGATTTGACAGGCGATACTGCTCACTGATAGCCTGGTTTTATATGGTGTGACACATGCGTTAAAGTCCCCGTTTATGTCCCGGCGGGGCCGGAAAATTTTTTGTACCTCCCGGCTTCAGTCCCAGCTATCATCAATGATTGTCCCGGCAGGCGGGGACAAGCTAACGTACTTCCCGGCCAAGTCACGGCTAACATCCCGGCTTGAGGGGCAATACTTTTTTTGTACATGCCGGCTCTGTCACGGCATATACCCCGCTATGTCCGGCATATACCCGGCTATGTCCCGGGACCCCCAGGGCTGGGATTGAACTTGACAAGTGCATAATGTAAAAGAGTGAATTTAAAGAGGGAGATAGAGTTAAATGAGGGACAACATGTTTTAGAGTGGAAACACACTCTCAAGGGATTGAAAGTTGACAATTTGATGACAATATTCCATTCTTTTCAGAGAGAACAATTCACTTTTATGCTCATTCAGAGTAAATGGAAATTTAATACACAAAAAGTTGTTGTCCTCCATTTCACTCTTTCACTCAGTTTACATTTAGAGAGCATGCCTTCTGCTATTTAATAAAGTGGGTGACATGATCAACAGCCTTATCCCCCGCTTTTCTCCATCCAAATTGAGATTTGGTTCCAGAAAGTTGATATTTTTCTCATTGCCCCAGAGAAATTTTAAGGCCCAGGAAATGTTTCCTTTAAAGTTACACTAGTAAACAAAAACATTTCCAAATGTGGTCGACCACATTAATCAACACACACTGTCCTATTGGGGGCCAATTGGTTCACAATTTTTGCTTCTACTGTCCAAACAGCTGGACCAATTTAACTCAAAATTTGTAATCAGATTTTTTGTGATATGCTTCCATGTGAGTGAAAAACATCTTATGAAAAATTGGCCCCTACCTTTAAGACAATGTTTAATCTGTGCTAAAACAGTTTTTGTGTCGCCTGCCTTGAGGCAGGAAGACACATAGGGATCACTTTGTCCACTGTAGTCTGTTGTTGTTGATGTCTGTTGTTGTTGATGTCATTAAAGCAACAATAAAACAAAGAAACAAAGTAAAATTAAAACTTTAATTTATTTAAACCAAACTTGGGTCACAGGTGCAACATGGCATCCCCCACTTTTTGATGAGGTCAAAGGTCACATGCCAAGGTCAAAGGTCATGTGAGGTCAAGTTGTAAAATAGCGCTGTGAAAATTGTAATTGACCTCATTTGAAAAGAGTTAAAAAGGGTCATTTAGCATAAATATCGTCATTTAGCATAAATATCTATCTTTTCTTTTCCAATTTTCCATCAAATTTTTTCTTGCTGCTGAGCTTGTTCAGAGCAAGACTAAGAAATCACCTTTTCTGTATATGTGTGTGTGCATGCATGCGTGCGTGTGTGGGTGTGTGTGTGTGTGTGTGTGTGTGTGTGTGTGCGTGTATGCATGTGTATATACATTCATTTTGGTTGTTTTTAAAGATTAAAGGGCATTTGACTGATCTCCCTGAGGGGCAAGACGTGGTTCGAGAACCGCCTTGTTTCAAAGGGGGATCTGTCCCCTCTTAACCCTGAAGTGAAATCAATAGTTTTCAAAGATGGAGGCATGTTTCAGTATTAACAGCTTGTTACTTTTCATACAAATTTGGTTGGTTGGTCATGCACCCAAAAGATGTAATTTTTATTTGTTCATTGAACTCTCATTTTAATTGATAACAGGAGTTTGTTGACTTGAAAATGAGCAGGAAAGTGGCCAGCTGTTGTTGCCATTATTAAATTGTTAGTATCATTTGATATGGACTTGCTAATGAGATATAATATGCAGTTAACTAACTGTACTTAATTCATTTCCAACAAATACTGAGATACAGATTTATATTTTTGTTCATATTGATGTAAAAAAAATAACATTTGTTGGCACTCTGTATACACTCATTTGTGATATTTCCCTCCCTCCCCCTCCTACCCCCCCAAAAAAAAATCACAGGCACATCTCTGCTCCATCCATATTATTAATTTCATGTGAAGGCATAAGCTCAGGTTGCAGAATCTTTCAAGGCAGAGAAAGAAAAAATAAGTAAAAGAAGGAGAAGAGAAACCCCATGTTATGCCCCTGATTGGCTGTTTTGGGTACAACTTTTGAAAGCACACTGTCAGTGTGTTGTTTATTATACAAATAATGAATGTTTATGAGTGCAATGGTAAGAATATTTTCATGAGTTGAAAGATGAAATGTTCCATTCAAAGAGGCGTTAGCCGAGTTGAATGGAACATTTCATCTTTCAACGAATGAAAATATTCTTTCCATTGCACGAATGAAAAAACATTCATTATTTGTTTTATATAACATCTAAGTAGATCCTTGTCATTCTATTAAAGCTCAGACTAGCTTGACTACGCTAAGCCTAAGACTAAGCCTAGTCTAGCCTGTGAGTTGTGCCGCTGTCAAGTATCAAGTTGCTATGGACCCAGGGCCTAGCTCTGCAGGGCTTGGCCTATATGTTGACTTTAATTTACCTTCTACTGTAGTCACTGTATTAAACTTGGTCTGAAGAAACCTCCATGGCCGGGAATTCCACGTAAATCCTGCTGAAAACATAACTTTGCCGGTAGAAACAACAAGATCGTGCTTCCATTTTTCATTCACACAAAGACCGCAAGTTCCGAGGACTCACTGCTGCACCGCAATCAACGCTGATCATAATAGCATCATAGTCGCGGTAAAGTTCCATATAGGTGCGTGCATTAGATGACCCGTGTTTTGTGAAGACGCACGAGGCATACAATAGAACGAAACGTATGGAACAAAAAGGCACGTCAAATGGAACAAAAATGCACAGTATGTGACGTAAGCATGCAATATATCATTTATTTAATGATATGTGACATGTAATCCTCCAATCAAAAGACAAGGATCTATTTAGGTGTTATAAAACATAAGTTGATATACTACTGCTATTAATCAGAAATCAATGTCCCTATGCTCCAATGTCATTGTACCAAAGAGTATTTTCAAAAGTTTTTACCCAGAAATGATACAAGACCTACCTAAAAATCACAGATTACAGACCTTGTTGTCAGCCCGGGTTATCAGTCATACTCTGGTAGATTTTCTCACTCTTTGTGAATTAAAAAAAGAGTTTATGAGGCTAATAGTAAATAAAAACCCTGTTTTACGGGCCCGACCGACCCTGATTTTTCACTTTTGCAGATTTTTTTTTTAGTTTTTCCAAAAATCATCTAAAATCAGCCTATTTTTAGCCCAAATTTATAAATTTTGGCAATTTTTTTTTTTAAATTGTTTGTAAAAAACTTTCATTTTTTCTCTTGATTTTTCAGATTTTGGGGCTATTTTAGGCCAATTTTGAGCTCCAGAAAAGAAAAAAAATTAAAAAAAAGAAAACATTCGCCCAACCGACCGTACTCGAAAGGTCCGCTCGCCCGTAAAACAGGGTTTTCTTTTTTTGTTGCCTAATAGTAAATAATCCAGGACATCCATGCCATCCATTCTTTTATATGATTATAAAACAAAATTTGCAACTAATAATTATTTAATTGTAATGTTTGCCGAATAATTCTTCTAAGGTCCAAAGGCTATATTCCACATTGGCAAAATTGGTATTTCTTTTACCAAATTAGATCATTCTTGTGATAATATTGCTAAAGGTTGATTTATTCATCCATCTCACAGGAAAAATATATATTTTCCTAGTAGGGTATCCCTCGATCTACACCCCTTTTCCAACCCCTTACTACTATTATTTCCCACTCGCTGCAAATTCTGAGTGCATCCATCTCCCAATTGCTGCCGGTGTTTATGTCTCGGTCGTGAGATTTAAACAATGAGGCAAGCAAGAAGGGAAAGAATTGGGTTGGCTTTGCTAGGATAGCTGAATTGCTGTTTAGGTAGTGAATATTTTACTCATTAAAAAAAATACTTGTATGAATTCAATTAATGATTCATATATTTTTTTATCCTTTTACCCATTTCACAAATTTGGGACAAAGATAATGGAGAACTTAAATTTTGTAGGCAAGATATTTTTACAAATTTATACACTGTACAAGAACTTAAATTTGGTGAGCAAGTGCTATATATCCAAATTTGGAACTTGGATACAGTGAAGAACTTAAAATTTGAGCAGATTATTTTAAAATATTTAGAATTACTTGTCCAATAAAAGCAGGCTCAGTGTGCACACACTGAATTATATGCTTTATTCCGTCTTATACACCTTGTACATATTGTCTGAATAAAGTGTGTATATAAACTGATGGGTGCACGTACACTGAGCCTGTTTCGTTTCATTGCTCAAAATACAGTAAGTCTGAAGACCTTAAATTTGTGAACAAACTATTTTCACAAATTTTGGAAATAGATACTGTAAAAGATTTCAAATTTACTAAGATTTTTTACAAATTTAAGTATTGTAAAAGAATGTAGTAAAGTGTAATATTAACATAGAACTTTATAACAAAGGGTGGATTTAGGACGAAACATAAATTCACCTTAATGCCATTGTTTATGCATATGCATAACAAAGGTGAAATTCACCTTAAGGTACATAATAGCATGATAATAATAATATAGATAATAAATACAATAATTGCAGTAATAATTATGGCAGCAATAAAGGTCTATTATAAATGGCTGACTTTGTTGTGTCCAAGTAGTCATTCCAGAGCAAATTTGCTTAGCAAAAACATCACCGTCAATGGGTTTAACAAGGACCTTGCATATAAATGAATTTTGTCAAAATTTTATAATTCCTTGCTTTGGTAAACATTTCTTGCTGCAAAATTGTTTTTCATTTTTATTTCTATCAAGTTGTTTGTGTATACCAGCTGGCAACTTTATCCACCAAAATAAAAATAGACAGAAAATGGCTATTTGGGGAATTTTACACTGTTAATATGATTATTGAGGCAATCAGCAACATTAGGGTAGAGCCACAACCTGTAAATGCCCTTGATATTTAAAGAATAAAGGTATTGTTTTAGCCTCTGCTGTTCATACGGTCACAAAACTCCAAAGGGTTTGTTTGATATCCGGAGGTGAAAATTTAATCCAATTATTTTACTTCTCTCCAAATTGTGTCCACACGATGGCCAAAACCCTGAAATCATCCCCCTAACATTCTCCTCTGCTTGTCATATCGGAGTGTAGATTGGAAGTCAACATACCGGAAGCAGTGGACTTTCCTGTGTGATATTCAAACACAGGAATTTGTCAACAAAGATGATCTTGCGAGGTTAACCTCCGCTCACTCTCCCGAAACTGTCCACATGGCACAACAATCCAAAACACTCCGGAGTTTGAGCTTCACCCCCAAGTTTTTTAGGGGGATAAAACCCCGCTAGACCCTCGATAAACCTCCGGACTGTAAAACCCCGAATGCGTCCACATGGTCAAAAATCCCGATCGACACTCCAGAGTTTTGAAAACTCCGGAGTTTCAGCCTCTGTGTGGACATGACTAACAAGGCATGTGTTCAGTATGTGTTTTCTTGTGTTTAACACCATGATCCATGGTCTTCTGAACAAAACCACTCCAGAGTGCATGGTTTTAGAATGTTTACCCAGTCATTTTAGTTGAGGCCTAATATACAGTGTCCCAAAATAAATGCAATCCTCGCAGTTTGTGCTATAATTTAAAAATTACTGAGAATTATTCAAATTTTATAACACATTCTGATTGCCGAACTTGTTTCGTACATCCTGTCCAATTTTTGTCCGATACGGTTCACTAGTTTTGAAAACAAAGGCTATTTTGTAACCCGCTGTCAAATTACCCCATTCCAAGTTTGCGGTAGATCGTTGAAGCAGGTTCACCTTGAAAAGTTGAATAAAAATGTCTTTTAACTACAAAAATTCCTGGTACTAATCCTGTCTTTTTTTTTTAATACTAAAATATATGTCGTTATTGTATTATCCACGGTCTTTTATCGTCTTTGCAGTATTTTCCTCTACTCATATTGAGAATAGTAACTTAGCGATTTGGCCAAACTTATGTTTTATCTTCAGTGTGTCGGACAAATCTGCGTGAATATTGCAGAATGCAGCGGAGGGATTAAATACCAAATGAATGGAAATGGTATGAATGGATATGATATAATATGTTATAATATTGACCATTTGATAGACACAACAAACAACACAAATAAACCACAGAAAAACCAAACTTGAGTTACATCAAACACAATGTCAAATGTCATTGTAAACAGAGACCATTTCTCTTATTTGTCAAAGACATGTTGTCTTTAAATGCTTTTAATATTAAAATATTTAGTTTACAAATTTATACTGGGTTAAATGAACCAAACTTAAGTAGTAAGGATAAAGAAAGAGACAGGAGAAAAACAAAAACCAGCACCTGCGTACTTAAGCATGCCTTGATTGTGTATTCACCAGTCAAACTTGGAATGGCTTAAATTGTGGCTTACTTACGTAATCGCCTTTGTTCTAAAAACCAGTGAAGCAAACCAGATGAAATTTGAACAATATGTTGAGAAAAGGATAGGCCGTACAGATATCTCGCAACATTTCAACATTTAAAAAAAATAATTTTGAAATTATAGCCCCAACCATTTCCATTCATTTGGTATTTAATCCCTCCGCTGCAATTTACATTATTCATGCGGATTTGTCAGACCCACTGGAGAAAAATTTTGGCCAAGTCGCTAAGTTACTATTCTAAATATGAGTAGAACAAAATACTGTACAGACAATAAAAGACCGTCAATATAATAAAACAATAACGACAAATATTTTAGCAATTTATTTTTTTTTAAACCGACATGATTAGTACAGGAGATTTTTGTAGTTGAAAGACATTTTATTCCACTTTTCAAGGTGAACCTGTTTTAACTATCTAAGGCAAACTTGGAATGGGGTAATTTGACAGCGGGTTACATAATAGCCTTTGTTTTCAAAACTAGTGAACCGTATCAGACAAAAAATGGACAGGATGTACGAAAAAAATTTCGTCAATCAGAATATGTTATAAAATTTGAATAATTCTCAGTAATTTTGAAATTATAGCACCGACTGCGAGGATTGCATTTATTTTGGAGCACCCTGTATATAAGTTTTGCAACCAAGCAAAAATATCAATTTAAAAAAAACGAGGGCATACTATTTTCCAAAAGTGCCAGTGTCTAAATTCACATTTAACCTTTGCGACCCTGGTAGATTTTAACACACACTTTTAAAGACACTATCAGTGATTCCTCCAAAGGAGTCATAATATTTGAAATTTGCAGGAAGGATAAGGCTGTAGAATTCTCATAAGTTACTTTTTTCATCTGAAGAATTGACAGAAAAGCAAGAAAATGGCAATATTCGAAGATATGATTCTCCATTCAGTTACCTGTTGTAGTAGGTGTCCGTAGGACAGTATGCTAATATATATGATTTGTTATTTTTTAGGTTGTTTTTGGCCTAAAGACATATTTTTGCAAACAGTACTCAAACTAGACAGAATTATGAATGTATGTTTGTTAGACAAATTTGTATTTTGATAACAATTTAAAGCAAAATTATGTGGTTTTGGGAAAATACCAATTTTAAATTATTGTGAAAAGTAGACATTTTAAAGGGGGATGGCCCGATTTAAGGATATAAAGTTTTCATCTTGATAAATTGGTCTTCACTCCAAAACCCCCATGTGTAAAGTTTCGCGCCGATATTTCAATCTGTTTTCATGTGAGAGCTAAAAACGTGATTTTGTAAGCCCCATAGAGTACTGTGTAAAATTAATATTGGTCGACCAAAATGGGATACATTTTCACTGTCATAACTTCCAAACCAAACATTCTTTGGCCCTAAAATTTCAAAGGGTAAATGAGAAAAATAGTAGCTTTCTTCTGATACCAAAATTTTGACCACTTCCGGTAAAATCTGGGCTTCTGGGGACGAGGCTATTAGCAATCGGGCCATGGACCTTTTAAGGTTTAAAATTATTGTCAGGCTTGTAATTTATACAATATGGATACAGAGTACGTAATGTCTCACATTTTACATTTTCTCAATTTATATATTATTCAAGGTTGAGCATTTTGTGGTTTTCTCAACAAATGTCAGTTTTTCATTTCTGGCTTGGGATATGCAAAGAGGAGAAGTGAATTGGAGTATAGTAAAACACTCATGTTTTTGGTTTAAATGACAAACATCCACCTATTTAAGGAATGAAGCAAAGATGAATGAAAAGTAACTAATTTGTCTAAAAGGGAAGCAGGGGATTTAAAATGTTCAGTTGAAAAGATATTCTTAGAACATCATTGCTTTTCCTCACTTTCCAAATGGGCTACATGATCATTATTGTGTTCAGGGGTCCATTTCCACGATATCCAAGTTATGTACAAGAAGTTATTGAAATGTCCTTAATTTTAGAATGGTTGAAATTGTTTGTCTGTATTGCAAATTTAGCATATTATTATATCATACCAAATATTCAATGACACAAAAAGAAAAAAAAACATTTCAACTGTTTGTAAATTAACACATTTATTCATTTGTTGTACATAACTCAGATGCCATGGTAATGGACCTCTGGATACAATGACCCTACATATACTGGGCTTTGCTGATCTTCTATAATCCTTATTTTAATTTGTGTTTCACTAAATGCTATATTTGTCAAGGGCATGGTTTAAATTGGAGGTGATGTGTTGATACCAAATTAAAAACGAAGCTAGGGGAGTTCAAAGTTTAATTTTTATTGCAAATAAAATCCTCACAAATGTAATAATTAATTTTAATATAAATTAAATGTCATAATCCACTTTAGGCTCATTAGTAAATATCAATAGTTTTTAACCGACAGTCAGCCAGGATTCCAGAATTTACAACACACACCATTGTAATTTTTTATGAAGGGATTGATTTGAGCTTAAAATATTAAGATTTGAGGGCAAGGAATAGTTGGGTATCTTTGATTTTTTCTGTGTTTTTTACTCCCTTCTTTATGAACAATCTTTGGGTAGCCGCTGTTCAATGGTGATGGGAGAAGTGGTTGACAGGAGAAGCTTTACCACTTGTGACAATTAGAAAGCCAGCAGTATTGTTATATCGGTGCAGGATAACAAACAATATTCATAAAATTAAAAGGGATACTGGGAGAGGAATTAAAATTAAGATTTAGCAGGTTCCCTCCATATAAACAAACATCGGCCCAAACTATGAACAACATGTCATAAGGCAAAAAAATTTTGTTTGGCGTACACAGAGGAAAAAATAACAGGGTGGTCGGAAGCGGTCAGAATTTTGTTTAATTTTTAAAAAAAAAAAAAAAAAATTTTACTCTAAAATGAATACAAGATGTCTACTATTTAAAGCTTTTTTCAAAGACAGCAAAGATCTTTTATTTTACGGGATGTAGTTGCTTGATTGTCTGTTTTTGTTATTTTTTTGTCGGGTGTTGGTAAAAAAAAAATTTTTTTTAATTGTGGATGAAAAGAAATGGGCGGTCAGGGCAAACTATTTTTGTTATTTGTGCTAATTACATAAAAACTTTGGTCGGCAGGCTTTTAGGGTCGTTCGGATTATGCAAAACAAACAATTTTGTTATGCTAATGCAAAAAAAATAAAGTAGTAGTTTTTCATCACACATAAAAAAAGCACTAAAATATTTGGCAGTTCTGGTCAAGACATCATGATAAAAGTCCAGCATATATTACATTATACCGTCGCACCTACTCTGTATAATCTGCTTTATTCCATAGATGAATGAAGCACATTATACGTATGCTTCAGTGGGATAAAAATTACTTGGACATGCGATACGCACACTTCTTATAAGCGCAAAAGCTACTGTGATGGTCAGCGCATACTGACCAATTTACGCATCACAAACGAAGGTGCAATGTTCCTTCTGGCTCGCACAGTCCACATCATGCTTGTATTAGATTTCTGTCATACGAATTCACATACAATTACTGCACCATGAGTTATCTATCACGATTAGCATTTTATCACAGAAAATATTAACCCAAGAAACAAATGTCCAGAATTGCTCACATTCATGGACAGAAAATTCCTCATTTTACCCCACTGAACACAGAATCCCAAATTGTTCTCTGCACCAATATTGCACCAGCGGACTAGTTGTAGCCATCATTCCCCCAAAGTCACCTTTCAAATCTCAAAGACTTCACTTTGTAGAGCAGAAATCAAAAATTGTGTCAAGTGCACGATTATATAAGATTTCGAAATTGAGGTTTGTAAATTCATGGTTATTTCCTCTTGCAAGAATGTGGGAGTATATGCCGCCCACTGTTAGCGGCACCTTATAGCGGACAGCTGGACGAATAACAGATACGAGTATCACTTTGTGGTCCGTCCTTTTATGTTAAGAGTGGGAGAGAATTATTTGCCCTGTGGGTGTGAGGCCCACTGGGGATCTTAATGTTGTTTTCTAGTTCATACATGTTGCGATTTGAATATCAGTAGTTCATGATATTGGGAATTGAAGATGGTGGATTGAGGGTGGGAGCAAATTGAAGGCTCGAACATTAAAATAGCTTATCAATAAGCATTGTATTTCATTTAAGAATACACACCAAAAATCCGAGAATTGCCAAAATTTCCTAGTTTTTGTTTTTGAGACAGGTATGGCACAGGATGCCCGCTTATATGATATAATTGGTTCAGGGGCCATTAAGGGGGTTCATACTTCATGAAGACGTCTGCAGACGCAAGCCTTTCGAACATGCTTGTTACACAACGCGTATGTTCATGCATCGGCTGCAAAGATGTTCGAAAGATAGACACGGCGACGTCTGCGAGAAGTATGAACCCACCTTTAGGGATATGCTACAGATTTTGGACTTCAATGCAATTTTTCCGTAAGGCCTATAAAAAAATATGCTTGTTTGGCATAAATGGAGAAAAAATATATCAGGCGGTCCGGTCAGATTTTTTTGTTTTAGATCGTCTTAAGGTTTTATCTAAACTGAAACAAGGATTGCACTATTTAAAGCTTTTTGCAATGACATAGCAAAGATCTTATGATTTGTTGTAGTGCTTTGTGTCTTGTTTTGTTATTTTTTGTCTTGGTGTTGTAAAATAAAAATATTTTTTTAACATTTGGATGAAAATAATGGGTCGGTCGGCAGGAATTTTTTGTATTTCTGCTAAGTGCATAAAAACCTTTTGAGTCGGGAGGTTTTTTTTAGGGTCGGTCGGGTTATGCCAAACAATTAATTTTTTTATGCAATATGGGTGGGCTAATAAATTGTTGCTATCTGCTTCAAAGCAAAATGTATGTCATAAAACACTTCACTGCACTTTTTTTATCATTTGCAAGAAAGGCTTCAAAGGTGAAAAATGTGAAAATTAATTTCACAAATTTTATTTTTACCAAGGCTCTTAGGTGAAAGGTGCATTTAAATTCATTTAAAAAAAAATGCAAAATTAAAAAAAAAAAAGGTTTAACCTGCTGATTTGTTAAAAAATTAGTTCAACAAAACAAATTTTGGCAGTATGACAAATTGTGGTTAGTTAAGAGTCGGGCATGGCAAAGCGATGTTGGTGCATAGTAGTTATCGTATTTGTGAGAGGGAGGCACGGCAGGGGGAACATCTAGTGATGTATATAGCCTTAGGTGTTGCAGGGAATCTAAGTATTTTTAAAACGAATTTTGTTAGATGATATCTGGCGACTAGGATCTGTTATTTTTTATTTTCATTAGCTGATATCTAAACTCTTATCAGCCATACATATTTTTACCTTATATGAGCTCATGTTGAAATTACAGGCACTCGCAGTATCCTACTAAAAAGTAAAGACGTTTAAAATGCGGAATAACTTAAAGGTGCAACAGGAATTTTGGGGCATCCATAATATTGCGTTACATGTAGTGATTATATAGATAGACAGTAAGAATCTGGATCTTAAGGTACAGAAGGCCTGTTTAATTCAAGATAAAACTTATAGGATGAATAGTATTTGCTCATAGGAAATCCGAAAAGGACATCGCAGGATAAGGCAATGAGGGTAGGAAGCCCTCATAGTTTTCATGAGAACGGCTGAACTTGAAACGTTTTGCACATTAAAGCGACAAGTCCAAAGTTACCTTTTGATGGTTTTCAAAAAATTCCACTTCACATAAATTTCCAAAAGTCGGTTTTACGTAAAGTTATAATACAGGCTCAATGGGGTAATTTCAAATTTCCATATTTGACCTTTCCCCTCAAAGAAAACAATGCCGCATGCAAGGATGTGGCATTATTTATTAGGCACATATATGTGGTGGCGTTCTGGTTCCTGGGTGGAAAGACCTCATTTTTGCTTTTTGTTTTCTGGGGGGCCGGAACACTAAATGAATGCCAAAAACAACACAACAAACTTTTTACATACAAACCACACCCACACATATTTGGTAGGCAGGTAATATACATAGGTCACTCGTAGAAAAGATGGTGCTAAATTGAACAATATATGGTCTTCATCTGGTCCATCAGGAGAACTTTAAAGGTCTATGTAAGACCATTTCAAGAACCATTTAAAACGAGTTCTTTAAAAGAACCATTAAGGTTCTATAAAGAAACAAAATGGTTCCTTATTTGTCCTCTCTGGAGAACCTTTAGGGTTCCTAAAAGGATAATTTTTTAAGAACCCTCTCATAAGGTTCTGTTTAAAGAACTATTCGTAAAGAACCAGTTGAAAGGGGGCTCAAAGGAACAATATGGTTCTTGAATTTTGTCTTCGGAGCACCTAAGGGTTCTAAAATGTAAAAGAACCCTTTTATAAAGTTCTTTAAAGAAACCGGACATCCAGAACATCAGAAAGGCATTCTTTAAACAAATCTATATTGTTTTTGCTTCTCACAAGAACCCGTAACCTTGAAGAAAGTTCTTCACCTCACTGGAACCTTGAAAGGTTCTTTGGGTATATAATTAAACTTGGCAATACGCCCATCAGTGTTTGGATGGAAGAAGTCTCACATTAGATGGTCCATGCATGCAGTTGAATCATACCAAAATGGCAACCACCTGTGAGGGAAAGTTAGAAGGTTCTTCTGCGATTGATTTACTTCTGTACAAGTTCAAAGATGGAGTTATGGTCAAATAACCAAAATAAATATGTCGAAGCACCAATTCAATGAAAAAAAAACCCAAAATTAGCTTGCATTCGTAACATTTTTTTTGGTATTTTCATAATTACACATTATTCACAAAAAAATTACTCTGTGAAAGTTTGTCCATCAGTTTTAGCATTTGACATCCACCTGACTTGCCAATGGCTCTTGTAAAGCTAATAAATGGCTCTATAATGGGAGTGGTCACCAAACCCTTTTAGTGTTATCTGATATGAGTGAGTGAATTTTTTCAGTGATACTTCCGAAGACGTAATTCCGTTACCATTTATGTAATTCCGTTACCGGCCTAACTTTTTCAAAACAACAACACGCAATGAAGATCCAGTGAAATAAACACAAAATATAGCTTACAATTCAGTGGGAGCATTCAATTGAAAGTTGAAATTAATTAATGGGCTCATTTTCTGCCCGTAATTCCATTACCAATGTATTCACCTGCTAGCATTTTCCATATACAGACAATTTCCATGAATCTTATTCTTGTATGAAACTGTGCAACTCCAGAACATATTAAAGTGTACATAAATATCTAGGTCACATATTTTAATTCAAACCAAAAATTGTGAGCCAAAATTGTCTAATTTAATTCCGTTACGTGGAATTGCCCACATTTGTTACTTTTTTCAAAGTTTTATATATCAGTCAAAATGTTCTGCAAAAACCATCATTTTTATGGCTCCACACAAAAACGACTCCGCCCGTAACCAAAATTTGACTAAACGGCATCACTGTGAACACACTCAATTCGTGAACGCATTACTGTCTCCCATGCTTAGCCAAGTAGAAAAAATTAAAGGGCGCTATTCTTCAAAAAAGTAACCTTTTTGAGAAAACATGAGTTTATTGGGGTCCTAGGTATTTTAACCCGATTTCTATTGCAATTTCTTGACTATTACCATATATTACTTTATGCAATGTTGTATGTCATATTGTAGCCCATGTGATGAAGTTTGAAAAATGGGCATTATTTTTGATCTTGTTTGCATGGTACCTGAACAGGGCCTCTGATTGGCTAAACCCTGACAAACGTAACTGCTTGAAAGGTCCCTTGCATTAACACCATACTTGGGTAGAAGGTGCATGGGATAGTGCGCATAAAACCATGGATCCGTTTTTTTATACTGTTGCCATGGCAACCAGCATTGACCAATCATGCAACTTTATGCCATAATTCAAAAATTGGAACCGCCCAAATAAAAAATCCGGGCTCCATGGTTTTTATAGCCCTTTGGATGCTTGATATCTTTTGCCAAATTTCACGTTGATACGATCGTTCGTTTTTGAGTTACGTTTGTTCGCCTGTTTCCATAGTTTTTGATTTTCATGCATTTGAGATATTGAGCAAAACGTATTCGAAAATAATAAAAACTTGCAGAAATTGTAAGTTGCCAAATCTTGGAAATTTTGTCATTTTAAAATATAAATTATTTATTTTTTTTATGCATGTTAAACAAAAAAAAACTATTGGTAAGGATGATCTAATGGGTTAAATTAATTTTTTAAAAGAATTGTCTTAAATATCACTTGGTGAGGGATAAGAAAGAAAGCCATAAGACATTTTGTCGGGCTGAAAATTTCGAGTTGTTTGATGGCATATTGAATTATTTTATTGTTTTTAAAACTAATGTTGCCAAAAAGCTTGTGTGCTCATAATAATAAAAAATTTTCAATTTTAAATGCTAAAAATCAACAGGGTAAGCCTTTTTACATACAAAGTATACAAAATGCATCGAACGTACTGGAAGTGCTTGCTTTAATCGAGCATAAAATTTGAACGAATGTCCTATTATCTCAAACCAAAAATCAAATGAAAGCTGAAAGTCCACACGTTTCTATCATGCTATAACTCAATTAAGCTAGAAGACTCATTTTTTTCAATTTGAAACAGACCCCCCCCTTAATGGTATGCAAATTTGTCTTTACCTTATCACATTGACCATCCAAGTTTCCTGCATGATTTATTTTTAAACAATATGGTCAACTCAAACACCCTCATTTGCATAAAGAACGCCTTTAATATTTTGGGAATAAGAAGGGGAGTAGTACACCATTTTGCTCTAGTGTTATATTGATAGCTACTGTATTTTTGTTTGAAATACTGCCTAAAGTATTGCGTGCACTTTCATGTTCAAATTATGTGGGGAAAAATTACAAATTATAGGAACTAGACACCAAAGAATTTTAATGGGACTTTGGATGTCACACACGTGACCAAAAGGACAAAGAAAGTTTTTTATTACTAGAAAATCCCTGTCTCAGTAATTTTCATCTTTCATCAAAAGCCCGTTTATAGGTCTCTTCCATAATGCATAATAAATGGTTTAGATCTTTCTCTTTCAATTATTGATGTGCTAATACTGTAACACACGTGACCGCAGTCACCATTTTAGTATTGAAAGGACATAAATTTCTGGTTCATATTGAAAAAGGTAGGCAGTGATAACTTTATTATCAGTTTAAAACTGAATATGATCAGCTTAATAAACAAGACACAACAATTAATTTTAATCAAGATGGATTAAACTTGATTCTGTGTGTCTCTTGAAGTTTGGGGTAAAGTGGCCAAATTTAGACTTGCACTATTTCAACCATGAAATCTGCCATCTAGGATAGTCATTGCTCTTTGGGTAAGTTATTACCGTATGACATTGTAATGACAAGTGTTTGACTGTTGAGAATATGGAATACACAAGAGTTATTACAGACTTCGTTTTTGGCGCACCCTTAACAATGTCACCAAGTTGTGGTATAAGTCAATGGAGATGTCGCACACATAACCACCAATGTGACCGTACTTAGTGATACAAAGTTGTTAATTACCAAGGAATTTGCTTGTTTACTTTTTTACCAACATGTTGTATTGACAAAGTACCAATGTCTTTCTGAATTAAATATTAAGATGTGAGTACTTAAATAATCACAGAATTTTATACAGTTAAAAGTTTGAATTCTAAAAAGCCCTTTTTTGTTCGAGGTCACAAACGTGACCGAACTTTATTTGCCCCTCACTACAAAATACCCAATCTGGCAAAAGTGGAACCATTATTTTGGTTAGGTTGGACCAAAGGGTACTCATTATACGAGGAGTTGGATATAAATGTTCATTTTTGCTTTCATTAGGGCTGGGTTTTTTTGTAGTCTATTATACCTATCTCACATGAAATGACAATTTTTGGGTTCCTGGGTCCAGGGAGGGCGGCCAAGAATCCCAATGTTTAGCCGTCGCCATTGGTTTAATTAACACGTAAAAGCGAAATCTTGACGAAAAATTCTGAATTTTGTATATGTTTTCAGGGATATTTTCTTATTCCCCAACCTTGGAGCTGAAGAATCAACTCCACTGTAAGTGTTTTTCTGATTTTTTGTACTGAAATAACGGACGAGGACGAGGTCGGATGTGGGTCATGGGACACCCATGACCGACCCACCAAAACACCCAAATTGGTTTGTGAATTGCACTCTCCGTTTTGCTGTAATTTCTTGTGATATTTTTGGGGTGAGTTTTGCTATAAAATTGAGTGGGCCTTGGCCGCCATCGTCTGCTTGGAGTCCCAGAAACAAGTGTGTCAGCGCCTCTTGTTATGTCTTTTAATTTTGTGGTGGGATGGATTTGAGCAAGAAAATCCTTCTTATTACTCGTTTTCAAGTATTTTTTTTTTTTTGCAATGATTTGGGTGTCTAATATATTAAATGAGCTCAAGTACTCTGATTGTGAAAGTTGCGTGAAAATTGGACATTGAGTTTTCTTAAAAATTGGACGGTTTTATGTCAAAATTAACGTGAGGGCGCTTTCAAGCTTTTTTGCTAAGGTTTTTTCATTCACTAGTTTTAAGTTGCCGCTACAAAGATGATCACAAACTTGACCTGCTCAAGAAATTTGAGCATTCTATCACGTTTAGTTTGCCGCGTACACTCGTTTGAATGTTCCCGCATGCCTCTCTATTCAAATGTACCAGGGGTCATGCACTTTCTTTGTGTACAATTCAATGTAGCATTCAATGATAGTCTAAATCAGCACTCGAAACTATGTAATAAAGTACTCAAATTTCTTGAGCTGGTCAAATTTGTGATCATCTCAAGCTGTAAACTTTAAAACAGCGAAGGAGAACATTAGCGAAAAATCGTGAAAAGGGCCATCATGCTAAATTTTGACCTAAACGTCAAGTCTTAAGAAAACGCAATGTCCATTTCATGGCAACTTTCAAAATCGGGTATCTTGAGCTCATTTACATATATTTAGACATCAAAAGCATGCAAATACCCTAAAAAAACAGTAATTAGAGGGATTTTCTGCTCAATCCACTCCCACCACAATTTAGGGCACATGACACAAAAGGGCGCTGCACACTTTTCTTGGACCCAGCAGACATGGCGGCCAGCCCTCATTCAATATAGCACCTCACCCAAAATATCACAAGAACTTACAGCAAAACGTAGTGGCAATCACAAACCCATTTGGGTGTTTTGATGTGGGTCGGTCATTTGTGTTCCCACGACCCAATAACATACGACCCTCGTCCCTCGTCGTTATTCAATACAAAAAAATCAGAATAACCTTACAGTGGAGTTGATTCTTCAGCTCCAACGGTTTTGGAATATAGAAAAATTCCTGAACAAAATACAAAATTCAGATTTTCGTCAAGATTCGCTTTTACGTGTTAACAATGGCGACGTCCTAAAATTCAGGGATGTCCAGTCCATCCACTCAAAAACCTGAAACCGATGGGGAAAAACCTGAAAGCACGTGAATTTGAATCCAAAACATCCAAAAATGGCTGAAATAACTAAAAACGCGTAAATTGGGACCAACTAAAAACCTGAATTCAGAAAAACCTGAAAACTGGCTCCCTGAAATTGGGATTCAGGCTTGGCCGCCCTCCCCTGCTTGGACCTGAAGCCAAAATTTGTCATACATGTTGGGATCAGGTAAAGAAATGCAAAAAACCCCAGCCCTAATGAAAACAACTAACACAAGTAATTTTTGCCCTCCGTATAGCCCACTCCTAATTATACCAAAAGTCATAACAGATTGGTTATATTGGCAAACGCATTGGTTTTGAAATCAAAATTTCCTGTTTTTAGGTCACAAACGTTACTGAAAAGGCCCTAAAACTGTTCTCATCTGGGTTTTTGAAAATAAGAGGATGAGCAGCTTTTTATTCTTTTTATTAATTTCATTTATTTATTGTTTTATCGATTGTTTTTGGTTATGTTTTAGCAAACAGGATGAGGCTCTTTTTATTTGATGTTTGGTGTTTTATGGGAGATATGACACAAAAACCTACTTTAACATGTATATATATTAACCAAAACAACAAGCGAAAGCAAACAGATTTAAAGTGATAAAACATTTTTTTCAGAAGTTATCCTGGAAAAGACACAATCATTTTTTTTCTTCAAAATCCCTTGAAAGGGAAGCGGGAGGGGACGATAAACAATACTTTTTTATTGGCGTTACAGTATCAATGAACGGCTGCCTCGGTCAAATGCAAAAGTACATTTTCCCCTATAACACTGATTGCTGCAAGAAGTAAATGATCACAAAATTCTACATGTAATCATAACAATATAAACAATCTTACTCTACAATCTAAATACTACAGAGTATTATGCCTGTGTCAATGTATTATAATCCCGCCTCCCGGTGACCTGGACCACTGCAGAGAAATAGTCGGGGACGGTCTGTCGGTGTACGTAATCCCTGTAGGCGGGAAGTGGAACGTAAATTATAGCCGTGAAAACACTGCGGGAAAATGTATCTATGTATGGAACTCGGTGAATTTCCCTGGTTCGGGGTGCGGGGACTTCGTTGGGACTTGACTTGCTTGGTTTCCCGCCCAGCGGGAGTCGGCGGTGAAAGTCCGCTATATGTGTCACTGTTGTGACCAGTCATGACGACTATAATTCCCGCAGTGCCCTGTATCCCGAGGCGGTGAATTACATGACACAGGCATTACGTAACAGCAACACATGAAAACAGATGTGCCTGTGCCGCTGAGATGATCTTATTGGCAGCATTCAGCGAGTGCGGATAAAAGTGTTACTCACTGAAAAGTTACTTGTATCGCCATGGAAATATAGTCCTTTACCACGACCAAACAGTATGGTATATATCCAAAGCATGGTGATCTTTTCTCTTCTCCTGTGAAAGCACAATCCCTCAGTTGTTCTATTGACTCTGTACATACATGTGCTCATTAAGCATGCTGTGTAAACTTTGCAACCACATAGAACCACATATTTCTATGGCATATAATCCACGTGATTTAACAAACTCAGGAATTTCTTCCTCATGCAATATATCGGAAAGAACAAAGCCCGTCGCTAACCAATATTTCACACAGTCTTTCTCTATTTTGTCATATCGTGCGTACATCTTGGTCCTGTAAATCTAAGCCATTGGCATGCCAGGTAATTCTTAAGTCTGTTGTAGTCTATTGGCATAGTGTTTTGGAATTTTCACTCAACCCCATTTTCAGCTTTAACACTCCTAGAGGTAACTTAGTACCATGTCCCAACACTGCCTCTTTGATGCCGGTGTAAGCTAGTGGTTAATGCAATATTGCGAAAGTTCCCACAACATTTGCCACCTTTTTGAATACTGATGCTTACTTCCAAAAGCATACACCACAATTCCTGAGTGGCCCAAACTTAAGGATCAGTCCTGGATAGTGTTGTAAATAGTGCAACTTCATGGGAAAGCTATCTGCCTAGTCAACAACAATTCAAGAAATTCTGCTATCGCATTGGAAGATACAAAACCATCTTTTGCAAACACTGTGCCAATACAATAATCACTATTTCTCGGCACATCAAATACACCTTCCATCATGTTTTCCCATGGAACTTTATGGCCGATCATCTATGCCATTAGACGAAAAGACCAAATCTTTCTGAACTTTGCCGTTATTCCGTCTTAAGCCTTTTCCTGAATTTGTGATGGTTGTTTGTTGCTCATTTTGACTCAACCTAAAGTCACTTAAAGCAGAATGTTATTTCCTGCAGGTGAGTTCTACCTCATCATCAGTTGTTAAAGCATGCAGACAACCTGAACTGTCCATATAAAACACTTCCAAGCAATCGTGCATGATGTCTGGGTGGTAACCACTCGGTACATTATCCCATACACTGAATGCACTATCTTTCAAAATGCCATACATCAAGCAATTAGATTCATCGTTGTCAATAGCCCCCCCATCTAAAGATGTCTATGTAACCTTTGGTTACTTATCACACAGTGGTTTTTAAGAATATGTAGCAATTTTTCCTTTGCGCATAACAACCTGCAAATCACCTGCATTAAATTGTTTTGAAATCCGCCGATATCGTGTGCCGTAAGTTGTCCGGCAGACATTTGTCCCACAATGGTACCTTTAACATGTACAAACGACCCTGATACATGATATTTATTCCCTTGATTTTTTCAAAGTATTGAGATCTTCTGTAAGTTTTCTCAATATGTCACTGTATGTGTACCGACCATCCTTCAGATATATTTCGAACACGCAAGCACAAGTAATATCTTTAAGTTGTGGAACGATACTTTGCATCAATGTGGCCCTATCATGAAGTATACAGTCAGTCAATTCTTTCTTTATGCCTTGATCCTAGAGGGTTAATGACGCAAATTCATCAATTAAAAATGCAAATACATTCAGTAGCTAGATGCCGAAGAAAGAAAGGGATGTGTTTATAAGTTCCCCATCCGATTAATCACACAAGATTTCACTATTATGGGAATGACATCCTTCACGTTGCAAAATGTGAGAACACAATGTCCCTCATTTGCTATGACAAATCTTGATGTGTCTAAAATAGAACATCCTGCATAGATTGCTTCCTTCTTTGCTCTGTTCTACCGAGCACTATTTCATCAGCGCTAACCATGTTTCATCTGATACACGTACTTTTTCAACATATACTGTGTAGAAAACTTTACTAACAGCATGGTTTAATCATGCCACCATTGCTGCACACCTTTCTTCAGGGGTCACATACCATCACCTTGAACTGAGCAGAGTTTTTCCACAAAATTCCGCAGTATTGCCTGAAATGTACTGTCAGATTTCATCTGCACATCACTTGAAAATATGCTTTCTCTTGCCAGTTTCAAGAAAGCATGCCAATGCTTTTGGTGAGTTGCTCAGGACCGAGTCTTACATCTTTTCTTCCGTCATACAGCACTGTCATCGTCAAACACAATTGGGGATTTCTATTCTTGCAATTTCGTCAATCCACCTGGTCATTGGGTCTTGTGAGCATCTCTCCTTTTCCAAACATTGGCATGTTTTCTAGAAAGGTGTTTCTTATATGAAGAAATCTTTTCCGTACTGTTGCTGGACAGCCATTTATATTGCATGAATCCTAAAATTTGGTTCATGTTGATGACAGGTTGCCAAATGCTTACATACTTTTGCACTGTGAAGAAATGTCTCTGCACTGCTCCTGCATGCCCCGCACAAACAATGGCCGCATTGTTGCACTGCCCTTCTCAACTATCTATGTCATCAACAAACAAGCTGTGTGAACCTGTAAAGAAGATAAAATTACAAAACATTGCAATTATTTTGATGTTCTCCTGGTTGAACATGGTTTGAAATGGAAACCTAACAATGTTTGAGAACAATCCGAGACAATGTTAGTAAAATCCCTGTCCCGGAGACCGCATAAGTCCAGAGGTTGCAAAATCTGTGAACCGATAACAATATGATTAAGCCAAACTTTTCAGCTTTATGACGCCTAGTTCACCCGGGTGAAGATGAGTGCACTTGCACAATATCCGGACATCAGGCACGCTCGAATATGGCCGGCCCTGGGAATCAAAATCCTATGAACTTGACCGTAAAAATTGACCAACAAGGGGAAAATTTCCCTATCACTGATCCACTATGAAACTTTTGTTCAAATAAATATTTTTTAACTTAACTATAAAATCCACACCAAAGCCAATATTCCAGCCAATGTTTCAATAAATCCCACAAAATTGTGCTGATATTTACATCACATACATGTATGTAACCCTGTGAAATTTACAAACATGCAGATAACTATACTTTTTGGGCCCCTTACAATATTGCGGCATAGAGTTTCAAATTCCAAGGGCCCAGGGAACCCTTTGATTTCTTCCTTATTTCAAGGCCTGCTATCCTGGGTGAAAATCAAGTTTTGGATGGGTCATTCAACTGCAATCCTGGAATAATGCTACCCCTGGTACTTATGAATGTTTTTGGTGTCTCACAGGATGTGTTGCATTTTTTTTTCTTTTGAGGAGAATGATTAATTAAGGGTGTCATAAATCGGGCGAGAACCCTTTTCACAGATCTTCTGAACACAGTGCTAGTATCCAATAGGGCCCAACATTCTTTCAAACTGTTAATCTGATGATACTAGAATCTTAAGAATTTGCGAATCGCATAAGTTATTTTTAAGAATCTGAATGGCCGGGTTTTGGTTTACACTGTATCCCATCGCAATGCCAAACGCGGGGCTGCTACACAAATTTGGGATTTTGTTACTCAAATGATCAATCCTTAAGTGTGTAGCAGTTTTTGCTACACCAAATTCTATATTTACCCAGTGTGGATTGCAAATGCTACTCCAAATTTCGATTCTTTTTAGGTGTCAAGTAGAGTATTATTGCCCAAATGGAAGGGCTATAAGAATGAACTAAAACTGTACTTAAAATTTTCAAACCCCACAACCATTATTTTTGGAAAGCTAAATGTTAAACTGATTGAAAGCATAAATTTTGTCAACCTTTGACCTTCAATACTAATTAGGTCATTTTCCCCAAAATGAGGAACAATTATCACTTTTAAATCCACCCATTCAAATTTCTTCTCCTCTTACATCTTGGAGGTATATGACTTTATTCTATCTAAATATTAGTATAAGTCTTTCCGCTACAAACCTATGATGACCTTTTTTTAACAATCCAACCATAAGCCTAAGAAATCATATTTTTGGTAAATTAAAAAAAACAGATTTCAATGATGTTTTCTTTCATATCCCCCTCAGGGGGTTCTATCAAAAAGCAAACATAGATTGTTGTACACTCATGCAAACTTCTGCAGTTGGTTTGTTCGAGTGGAAAAAGCTGGAGCACCATTTTTTGTGTCAAAAATGATGAGTTTGAGAACTTCACCATTTTAGATAAAAAACGAGCCTAATTGGCATATTATGTCCAATTTAGATTTGGACTATGACATTTTTTACTATGGCTTCAGAGTTACTTGGAATTTTAGGACTATCTGCAACAAACCCGTTCAAATAACTACACTTACTATTCAAAATTTTAGGTCCATTCCTTCACCCAGCGGTAATAAAAATGCTGGGTGAAAAACAATAAAAACAAAAGAAATTTTTAATGTTTTTTATTGTTTTATAGTGCAGGATTTTTCTATCAACTTGGGCGAAGAAACGCAACTCCTCTTGAACAATCTTTTGGATGCGGTAAAAAGCATTTTGAGAGTAAAACATTCTTCTTTTTTTGAAAGTTCAAAGTTCTCAAAAAACAAATAAAAGATTGTCCTGCTTACTCAGCTTACAAGATATGCCCCATGCCAATCTAGTATGGTGTTTGTATTGGTTTCGTGTTCAGCATCCCAATCTGAGCATGTATTTCTGTATGAAGAAGAGCGTGTATCTGCAGCCCCTTGGGTATTGCAACCCCATATGTGTAATACACTGCTAGAGGATTGCGAGTCAAGCTTTCCAAGCTGCCAATTCCCTCCCTCACAAACCTGTGATGTTGTCCAGTTCAATGGTTATGGACTGCGGCTCATAGATTCTCCGAATTTTGACGCTGGTGTTAGTCGCCATCCACCTGAAAATGTATCATGAGAATGTAAGAGTTGGATGATGGGTGAACACTATTATTTGTGTGTGTTCTGTCAAAATGCCTCTTGCAGTGTATCCCTACCTGTTTAATTTTTGGGCAAAAAAAGGTTTACACTGGTGCAATAGTCCCACGTGTTGCGCATCCTTAAAAACCCTCACCACTTTCACACACAGCCGTTGGTGATCCATGACTCTTGAAAAGGAAGTGGTGATCCAGGGGTTCTCAATTAGTTTTGATTGAGGGCACTCAGAAAAACGCAACCACCGAGAATTAAGTTTACGCATACCAATCCCACATACGACATCCTTCTAATGAGTGCCAGCGGGAGGAATGCGCCGAGAGTCCGCGCTTACAGCATGCATATCTTGCCGCAAGTAAAAGTGGCATTTTGCACTACCGCATTGCTATCTACTGCCTAATTTCTCAAATCTACTGGATGCCTCCGTAAAAGAGTAGAAGGGATGCCGAGATCTGTATTTGGTCAACAGGGTAACGTTGGAACAATCGGCCCTCATTAATTTGTGAAAACCATGGTTGACCCTGATTTGAAGGCTTGGCCGTTTTGCTTGTTGGATTGGTATCTGCGAAACTTAATTAATCTTGCCGCACGACTGGCATTCACCACCTCAACCACTTGAAACAGATGCTCAGGGCCAAAGTTGGTCAAGATGCCACTGGTGAGAGGCTTGGATTGTCGCGGACTTGGCTTCGCAGTCATGCCATTTGAGAACCTCTGTGATTTAGAATTGCCCACGTGGGGCTGCCACTGTACTCCGATTATTCTTTTCCTTTTGTTGTTAAATTCTAAGTACGGGATTGTCAACCTAATTGCTCATATTATGTTTACACACAACTGCACATTTTGAAGAAAAATTGCTCTAAAGTGGGCTGCAAAGTGAAAAACATATAAACACATCATGTGGGGAGGTTCAAATCCTACAAAATTCAGGTTTTAAAACCGTAAAAGTGGTTATCTCTTGAAAATTTTCCAAAAAGAAAAAAAAGTAAAAAAACAACACACACAATTACAGGGCCTTTGAGCAAATGCCGTCAAGAGCCTCCTTATCCTCGTATAAGGCCGAAAAAATAATTGTCTGGTTGCACTCGAGTGCTCTCCCACAGTGGGTTGGTCGGTCGGGTTCTTTTTTTTAACATGTTATTTTTTTACAATGTGATTGTATATACACCAAAAATTTAAACTCGTGCCCTTTAACCAACTGTCTAAAACACCGATGACGGTATAGAATGAAGTTTGATTTGCGAATTATGTAATAGCTGGAGAAATGAAAAACCGTCCGATGCAAATATCACAGAAACAACCAATTTTTACATTGTTTTTTGGTACAATTGCATCTACAAACTAAAAATTAAAAAGATCTGGGTCGGGCAATACATTAGGGGTCGGTCAAGTGCACCAAAGATTTTTATATTTTACCGCCTAACTGAACCACGTAATCTAAGAAGCATTTTAATTGTTTCCCCTTAATCATTGCAAACCTTTTCTCTGTTTCAGGGATCTGTTGTAAATTTTTCACATTTAAGTCATGAAAATCTAAACTTCAGCCCAGAAATCCTATCATGCCTTTCAGTGACACTTATAAACCCATACTCTTTTGGTGTGTAAATAACATCATGTTTCTCCATGGAAGATGTAATGGAATGACACCGAGGCTGCAATGTTCTTCACTTCTGACAAAAAGGAAGTACATCAATATACATCTTGAATCAGTACAACAATTAATTGGTTTTTTCTTTTCTGCATGGGTTGGACAAGAAGCAATGTTGTTGAAATAGGAACAACCCCAACAAACACTACAGATGCAGTTTACCCACTGGGGCGCGGTCTTCAAGACATTTTTTGAGAGGCATGCACAAAGTCAAGACGAGACAAATTCTTAAAGGGTCATTTTGTGATCCACTTTTTTCATACCCACCTTCACGCAAAACTTTTTTGATTTCCCATACCAACTGGGAGCCTCTAGGTAAATAATAAAACGGCCAAAGGATCTTGCAAATTCATTTTATTATCCCATAATACGGTCATCTCAGGATCATTTTAATTTCTGTCTGTCGACAGATAGAAATTACAGGGTATGGACCCTGAAAAACAATTTTGGTTTGTAACTTTTAAACGAAAGACTGATTTTCAGAATTTGGGGCTTTCCTGCTTTTTTCACAAGGTCTACATAAAAAGTAAAACGGTATTGTATTACAAAGCCATTTGGATCACCAAAATAACCAACTTTACATTTCCCTGCAAACCTAATAAAATTTTCCTCACAAAACTGGTTCATTTCTTCAACATAACTTATTTCTTTCATTCAAAAGAAATTTTTCCCTCATGAAATTTGCGGATATTAATGCTAACACTATGACACAAGGCATGGCCATATATGATCATAATTTGATCTTGATACATACAATTAGGCAGCTTAGTGAAAGAAAGCAGTTAGAACATTTCCCAAACTTACCTGGAAGATCATCTTGCAAAGTAGTCTTCACTCTATTGTTTACATGCAAGGAATTTTCTGCCCCTTTCTTTGCCTCGGCAACCTTAAGGAGTTTGTCCGCATACTTCTCTCAAGTGATGTCCTCAATCTCTGTGGCTATTGGGGCACTTGTACAGCATACTTATTTCATAGCAGTAGCTGCAAAACACAAGTATTTTAATACAAAAACTCAACTGTAGATGAGGTATTTCTTTGTGTTACATCTATAATCAATGGGTGACTTGGACAAACTCTAGGCTTTGGTCGAGCTTCCGAAAAATAGCAAGCACCACCCCAGTTTTAGGAAAAACTCATCTATATCTGGGAACTGACGCCTATTACGATGGTAAAAATGACTTAGTATCAGAGCTACGAGTTTTGTCCAAAGTCACCCCAGCGTCCAAATCATCCCGGATTACGGTACGCATGTTTGCTTTACACTAGTGATTTTGTATGTTGAAAACATTTACAACATTTATCCTAATGTTTGTTAGTCAGTGCGGAACCCTTCACCATGTCATTGAACAAATGTGCAGGGCATCTTTTCTCAAGCACCATTCTTCCTATGGCTGGATTTTTTCATGTAATTATGTACACAAACAACAAACCCCGGTACTCGAATGTATTTCGGGCGGGTATCCGGGTACCCGAATCACTCACTGTAAATTCAGCTCTAATTGCTTCACAAAATCGGTTTGCTTTCAGATTTTTTCACTTCACCCCAGTCTTAACAAACCAATTTTTGTCAATTATTATTGGATACAAACCAATGAAAATATACAACATTAAAAATATAGGCGTAACTGGCACACATTTTGCAATCTTTTTTGGTGCAGTCACCCTTCACACCCCTCCCCAAGGATGGAGAGAGAGAGAGAGAGTGTGTCTGGAGTTTGAAGGGTCAGGGGGTAATTAGTTTACTATGTACCCATTCTGGGTTGTTGCCATGTGCAGAGTTTTGATTTCAACCAATCCCTAATACTTGCAATGTGCCTATATGTACTCTACAAAACAGTGTAAGTCTTCAGATAAAATTGTTCATTTTAAGAACCACAAGAAGACATTTCATTATCCTGCTAAGATTACCTAAACACTAAAGCTTTGTAGGCTAAATGAGTGTAAAGTCAGGGTTTTTAGGTGCTAAGAATAGGACTTTGTAGGGTTCACATACCTTATTGGTGTGAAATTCCCAAACTGGTGCATTGTGTTGGACTCAATACCCCCTCTGGTCTAGATGCATGCTCATCTTTTAACTGTGACGGTAGTAGCAGATTATTTATCAGTAAGTGTCAAAATTAAAGATTTTAAACTTTAAAACTGGACTTTCAGGTAAACCGTAACTGGAACGATTCAGACCCGGGTAGTTCAAGGTCTGGCGTTACCCGGTGCCCGCCAATTGTCCAGCCCTACAGTCTTTGCCCACACAACCCACTGGAATGATAGTTTATGAAAACAGGTATTTTACACTGAAATTATAACGTGTAGGTGGTGTCGTGTGTGTGTGTGTGTGTGTGTCTGTGTCGGTGTGTGTCTGTGTCTGTGTGTCTGTGTCTGTGTGGTGTGTGTGTTTGTGAGTGTGTGTGTCGTGTGTGTGTGATAGAGAGAGAGAGAGAGAGAGAGAGGAGTGAACACAACCTTGTTCACCCTGGGTGTCACAACCCCTCCCCCCCTCCCTCTCAGCATATTCAAGTGAGCACTTACCATCTTGGGAATGGTGGATTCAGGTTATGTCTGCACCACACAAGTCTGTAGTCTCATCCAAATCCACCTGTCCGATGGTGAATGTCTCACCCTTTGTCCTTCAGTACCTTTTAACTATTAGGTGTCCACCTTTTCCATCGCGCTCTTCATTTGCTTGATGTGTTTTGTATGGTGTTGCCATCCTCACCCTTGAGAGCCATTTCCTGCCATAAATTAATGTTACAAGACTAAGAAAGCTTTGTTTATTGAGGGCACTTTGGCACATACCTCTAAATTTTAATACCATTTCCCCTAGTTCTTTGACACAACTTGCTCATAATCAATGTTCCAAGGAAACATGTTTCTGCTTAATTTCACTTTTTTGTTGTTGTTGGAGCGTAGCCGCATAGGTGGCTGTTGTGATACTATGATGGCCAATTCTATCTTATATGGGCCTAAATTGCAGTCCACTTGGAGATCTAGGTGTGCTTACTATCGACCATGTTGAACCCAATTTATTTAGACTTGGGCACATCACTAACTAATAGGTATGTGCGATACATCTACAGTGGCAGCCCGGCATTTCTGTTGTACCAGGTAATTGGCAGCGGATAACAGATTTTTACAACGGTGCAATACTTTGAAAATTCCCATATTCCCATCATGAAACAACTAATACCAATTCCGAAATCTGTAATAAGGGAGGCCCCTGTTTTTAATGTGCTATGTTAGAAACCGTCTTTCGTCTCTGAGCTTGGCATTCGCCCGGGGGCAGTCGCTGTTGATTTCGCCCTCGAAACCATGAACAGCATACATGGTTTTACTTGAGTCTCCTGATTTGTCAGCGACCGCAAATGGTGTTTACCAGGAGATGATACACTCTCATCACCGCTGTCCAGATCTGAGTGGGCACTTCAGTGTAATTCCATTTAAACACACTCACATCGTTACCTCTCGCGCCTGGGTTCAATCAAACTTTCGACAAAAGCATCCATGTGGCTAAGCTGTGACAGAGCTTTGATTATGTTAACGAGTGTACAATCAATGTTGATCAACATTAACTAGCGACTGTCAGGACACAATTTAGAGACGGCACGACGCTCAGTTACAGTTTATACAAACAGCATCCTTTATGGGGTTCAGCCTGTCCCTAAAACAACCAATCAGGGAGTCTCTGAAACGTGTCAGAGATCAAGAGACCGTTTTCTAATATCAGCGAAATATAAAAGAGTGCTCCCTAATTGAATCATCCTTTAATTCACTTGAGTTACAAGAAACATTGAAAAACAAAATGCATGATACCTACTTTGACAGGAGCAGGTCTTTGGACTTTTTGTTTAACGACGCGTTTCGTCCTCTGTCAGCTGCTTGTTCCAGAGTTGCCTCTCTTTTCTGCCATCTTTTACTTTTCTCTCTTTCACATCCTCATCATCCTCCCTATCATTTCTTTCTTTCTTGAATTGATTTTTTCGACTCTCGTGTATTAGATTCCTGTATAACAGAGTAAACCCAAAACTAGGTTCAACAAGTGCAGATTTAGCTATAGTTTCATTTCCAAGTATCATTTGAATATGTTGTAGGTCCCGATGATGGTGGTATGAAGCTGTATGAAACTTTGTAGAGTACAGACTGGTTACACTGGTGTTTACTTTCCAACATTTTTTTGATGATAGACCAAATTTGCATGCATTTACAACCAGCTTAACCAGCGGCTTAGCAAGGGCCTGCTGGGAAAAATTAGTGACAAGCTAACCATTCTATTCAAAAATGGCAACTGTGTGCATGTACCTAAATTTATATCAACCATTGTGGACCTTTTTTGATTGAAAAAGGTAGACTGTTTGTGGCATGTACAACACAAATTTAATGGGTTATAATCTTGTGCATGGCTAAAATTAATACTGTGTTTCTTTGTCATCTGACATAATTATATCCGTCCAAGCAAAGCTAAGTGTACCTTCAGCCGCTGGAGGCTCACAAAATATGAGTCCAACTTCTTGTCCTCGCAAGACTTTCATATCATGTAAACAAACCAGCATTGTACTCCTTCAACTCTGACAATAACCTTTAAAATCCTGTAATTTATGTTTAAATATTTTTTGATAAATACTCTTTAAGGTTCATGACAGAACACTTTGGGACTAATTTCACTACTGTAGAACTTGAGAAGAAGGTAATTATCATCTGAAAGTAATATCCACAATGAAAAACACTATAACATTATATCGTGGTTTAAAGTTAATGAGAACTCATGCTTTTGTTCTTTCGTTTTATTTTGGTGTGGTAACTACTCCTATTTTTCAGCAACATTTTCGATTGATTTCTCCCACTACGTGTAATTGCACACTAATTTTTTTTTGTTTTTTTTTTTTTTTTTTTTTTTTTTTTTTTTTTCACAAGTATCTCCGATAAAAATATGTCTCAACTGTTGGTACCAAAATCACGCAATGTTGGAAACTTTTTGGGGATGATGTAGTTGATCATGTCATGCACCTTTAAGAATCACCTCTCAATGTGATTTCCTTTACTTACATATCCTGGTAGGGGGGCAACTTTTTATCCTTTAGAAGGATATGGCTTCCGAGCATTTTGGTGATGGCTTTACATACTGAGCCTGTGGTTTGGTACGTGGAGAATGTAAACACACATGTTAAAAATATTCACTGCCCAAATGATACAATGATTGGAACTCACCGGTAACATTTACATACAATGTACGATAAAAGTTAACTTAACTAGCCTGTATACATTTTCCAGAAAAAATTGCATGCTGAAAGCAAATGTCCAAAACCTGCACATTAAACCCCAAACCAAATATTCCATGTTAACTAATACAAACATAATGTCTGCACCTCAGCTTTTCAAATCTCACCTTGAAATGCACTCTCATTTAATGGAATACAATTGTAGCTAGTTTCTTCATGTTTCAGTACTGGTCAAGTTAAGCAGAAGTTCATCTGTGTTGTGATGAAACTATTGTAATAAACTTTTGTTCACAACATTAACACACATGTTGTGCTCACTTTGCATATGGTCAAGTACTAGTATCTTCACTTCATCAGGCTTGTCTTTGAAATTGCTGGCGAGTGAATAATCACTCTCCCAAAACTTTTGGCAGGGGAGCGGCACCGGGAGTGGTTTAATTACTTTGTACTGTAGGCGAGTGATAAAAGCTCTCCTGAGCGTCCATTTGAGCCGAGTGATCGTTTCGCTTTGGCCTCAAAAGACATGGCCTTCTTCATGCACCCATATCTAACCATACTAATAAGTCCATTTCAATTGTAGGCACAACATTCCATATACCTGCTATTCCTGGGCACAATAAATGGCATTTTTCTTCAAGAGAGATAGGTACCCTACATTGGTGTATGCAGACATTGCTTCATAAAGGTAAATTGATGAGCTTAGTTCGGATACGGCTTCGTCACTTTGTGGAAAGTCTGCTGAAAACTTTGCGTCAAGCTGTTTCTTTTTAACCCAGGGTTTCATGCAGGCAGTCGGAAGAAGTTTTGCCAGCCCTTTTTGCTAGTGCACTACTAGCTCACATCTCTAGGAAGGAATACAATATATTTAATAGAATGAGTTTTTGTTTTAGCATCATAAATTCCCTAAAACAAAAATTGACTTTGGATGGTGCACACTGTATGTATTTAAGATTATGGAGGAAAGGCCACATTGCCACTGCTAACTCCACAGAAATGTTGCATTTCCATGAAATTTAAAGTTACTTGATGCTGGCCAAATGACACAGTTGCTTCCTGTAATAGACTAAACTAAGCTGTAGAAACCACTTCCCTTTTTGGTGTCCTGTGATTTCATTTATTTTTTATGACAATTTGATTTGTGGAGCTGGGAACCAGTGTGGTTACTTCAAATTTGCCGAAAAATCTTTATGCCATTTGTTCAGTGCACAAGCCCGCCAAATCTTTATTTGAGTTTAATAGCAGCTTTTGTTACTCTACTACAATTCAGGATAAGTTTTTAAAACCCGTTTAATATTATTAATGTATACTGTTTTTTTCAGTTATGGGTTTTGAAATGTCCAGTCAGTCAACTCCAAACATTACAAAGTTGTGTATTTTCTATACTACAGAGATATTTTTTGTTCCAAGTCCAAATCTTCTATCAGCTGGTCCTCCATATAAAACCCAATAAAAATTGTTCACGAATCTTTAGTTAAGAAAATCTGCCCTCTCAAAATTTTTCCCGTCAGTCACGTTTTGCCCCCCTGTCCCGTCAGTGCAGTGCAAGCATGACCACTCCCCTGATCTTTAGCATGAAACGGGTTAAAATAAGTTATTCCCCTGATTGAACAGAGGAAATTAACATTCTCAAGCATGATCATAACTTTCATAACCATTTGATGAACAATTTTTACAAAAATTAAATATTTGCCGTCCAGCCCTAAATTTCAGTTTTTTGGCATGTACAATCAAATGGGGGAAATTTTCTAGTAATTCTTAGTTTTTTACTTCAAATTCATATTCTGCCCAAATTCTGGCCAAATAAAAGTTATTTAATGGTATTTGGACAATAAATTTCCACCTGGCAGTCAAATCATGGTTAAAATCATGAATTTTATCATTTTTGATGGTACTGGGCATAGTGCTTATCTGAGGTTGACTCCCTGCGCATGAGGGACCTCAGATGATGTTTAAGGTCTCTTTTATAATGTTTTGATATTGTTGCAATTTTTGTGTCAAAATAACTTCCATGAAGTATATTGAGCAACTAGCTGGCCTAAAGAACACTGTAGGAAAAATGTTCCAAAAGTGTCCCGTCAGTCACGTCCCGTCAGTCACAACTTTGTCAAGCCCAGTTTTGGACTTACGCAGCTTTTTATCCCCATTTAGTTACTAGGTTACTAATTGTTTATGTACCAAGCATTAATTTTGACAAACAATTGCCTTTAAATCTCATTTGAGACCATATGGCATTTTACAAGAATCCAAATTTTTAAAAAAGTGCTGGTACTTTTTTGTCCCGTCAGTCACGCTCATTTCCAAGTCTGACCATCAGCACAAAAGCACTGGTTTCAACCTATGTTTTTCTAATTGGAAATATTGTACAGGTTATCTTTGATATCGGCATATAAACCTTTAGGGCTAGGCCATGCAGATTTTTTTCAGCAGGCTTTTGAAAAATGAAGGATGCTTAAAATTGTCCCGCAGTCACGATGGAGTAGCCACTGTAAGCTAGCACACAGACTGTACAGTAGCAGCAATAGGGAGATTGCTTATTATACGTACAAAGACAGCACATTCTACGATGGTAACCATTCCTAACCAAGCTGCTTCAGTCTTGTGCGCATACACCAACTTGCAATCATCATATACTCATACATGTACCTCCGTCCTCTCATTCTACAACACATTTTTTGAAAAAAACAAAAACAAAACAAACAAAAACCCTCGTCATGGCTATAGGAGCTTCAATGTATACAGAGAAATGAGGTGACCACAGTCACACGAGCCACTACACACAGTATAGAAAGTGTGCTGTTGTAGGACACATTCGCTGTCGCAGATGAAAAGTCTGTATTGTGCACAGAGCCGGGGCACTAGAGGTACACGAGATGGTCTTCGTACTTGAATTGGGATTAGGGGGAGGCTGGCTAGTTTTCCCAAAGGAATTTAATTTTTCCTAATTCAGTTTCCACAAGTTTTCAGATGTAAAGAAATGTAGGGATTTAAAAGAGGATGTAAATTACAAGTGTCATGATTCCTCAATGTTTTGTTATTGGTCATTAAGGTACAGTAGGTATTTAGTGCATGCTAATTTAGATTCCTGGTTACCCAATGATGTAAACATACGAAATGAAAACCCAAGTAAACTTACCCTCCATACGGGATTCTTGATGATGGATTTGCCTTACTTATAGCTTGTTTTCTTGGAAGTCGAAGTGAAACTGTGACATCTGCGGTTGATGAAATGCGTATTCGCACAGTGCATGCTAAAAGGCAAAGCAGTGAAGGCGTAAGTGGAAGTTAAACACAAAAACGTCGGCAGGTTAATGGGATGCGCGGACTGAAGAATTTTCCTCATACTACGTGTTTTAGAGGTCTATTTACTCCGTACTTTGAGGAAAACAAACTAGAGTGCTACATATAGTTCAAGTATTCTGAGGCAAGCTTCATCGCCACTTGTTTTTTTTTTTTTTTCTTAGTACTGTCAATTATGTAAATGAACATACCCTGATTCTTCATCACCTTTATCATCATCTGTAACTGTTCTCCACTGGTGGAAAAAAAAGAAATTACCGGTGGTAATATTATGTTACTTGCCACTGAATGAAAACATTGATTGTATAAGCTTACCTATAGGGAGCAGGAATTTATTTCATAGGCGAATCATTAATTGAATTTTGATCTTGCTAGAATTGAATTATTGATCTTGCAAAAAAAAGATAGTGATCAGCGTACGCTTACTATTACTATGGGTAATTTTTTTTATGGGTAATTTAAAATATCTAACCAGGGGAAAAAAACGTATTATTGTGATTTATAATAATTATAATGATAATCTCTTACAGCAACAAGTTAAGTAATAAATATAAACAAAAAAAAGTTGGATTTTGTAATGTCTCTTATATAAAGGGTATAGATAGGCTCTTGGAGACGTCTGTAATTTTCCGTTTGTAATTCTCAAATTCAGTTTTGTAAAAAAACTGCACTTTCGGTTTTTTTCCATTTTCTAATTAAAACTGCATGTTCACTAGAGTCTAATCATGGATTTGTGGTTATTCTGATACTTTGGAATGATTTAAACAAAGTTCAACAGCAGTTCTTATCTAAAACAATAAATTAAAATCTAAATTTTGGGTTTTACATCTGTTAGAAAACCGAAAAATATTCCGTTTTCGTAAAACGGAAAATTATATTAATGGGTAATACTAAAAAGCAGCAAACTGACTTTTTTAAAGAGGCTCCAGGCGGCGCAGAAATCTCTCAAGGAGATTTTTTAACTATTGTCCCTCCTTTCCCAGAAGCCTCTATTTGTGCTACTGCCAACCACGATCGCAACTTACTGTAATGGCGCAGCGCAGAAGTAGTCACGTGCTCGTCTATATTAACACACTGATTAAGACACACACCACCAATGGCCAATTGAATGGTATTGCATGCCCAAAGCCAGTGCACTAATTATAACCCAAAGATGGCGGCCAGAAATTAAACTTATACACTATTTTGTCAATACATTCTGTAAACATGTCTATAATCACCATAATTGTGTAAAATAATATTATCATTACTTACATGACATTTTCATTTGATTCTTTATTTGGAAATTGAAAAGGTCATGGGAAAATAAAAATAGGTCTTTCAATTCAAACAACACACTATCGTTTGCATGGTGATTGTGGGACTAGGACAAACAGCAGGTTGAACTAGCAAGATTTCAATAATTCAATTCTACAAAGATCATAATTCAAGTATTGCAAGACTGGTAGCAGAATAAATAATAATGGTGTTGATTAACTCTTGCCTAACGAAATTTTACTATCCTAATATTTTTATTCATTTATTTATTTTTAATTGATAATTTATATTAGTGGCCTTGCTAAAAGTGACTTTGAATTGAAGGAGTTATCAGCAATACCAGGAACAACAGTTACAGCTAGTTACCAAGAAAGTACGCTGGTTACAAGAAAATTAAAAGTAGTTTCAGAAAGTTAACAGGAAGCAGTTACCCATATAGAATTAACAAGAATTATGACATGACTTGCCTGAGCTGAAGAACCTTACAGCTTTGAGGTGAGCTGGCACTGACCAGGCAATTTTCATACAAAAACAGCCATTCCATAAACATTTAATTACGTTAGATTTGAAAACTTGTTATTTTGTGTAGTTCTTATTTAATGGCCCAACTTCATCAGTGGTATTTAACATCCAATTTACTGGCCGGTATGCATGATTATTTTTTGAGAACAATTACTTAGAAATTACAACCTTACTCTTCATGTGTGGCTGCTGACAACCCTGACATAAAGGCTCATCTGCATCTTCCTGTTTGGTTGCAATAGTTCTGCAAGAAATAAGATTTCGAACACATTAGAAAGCTGGCTATATGGATTTTGGATTTGTTGGGATTAACAGAATCAATCTTTTCCAAAATTCTGCCCAAAATTTAATTTGCATAACAAAATCACTAACATTAAATTCAACGAGGTTAAATCAATTTTTAAATTTGGCACTACATATACTGTAACACCCACCCGGCAAGGGATTCAGTGGTACAGATTGACTCACGTTCAAAAATCACAATAATTATTACCAAATTGGTCACATTTATCAAGTTTGGTCCTAAAAAGTGTTACATGGTAGAAAATGACAAAAATTACACCTTTTTTCATTCAACAAGGAACCACTTCTTGAATCAGTACATTGCAGACTGCTATATGCATACATTTTAGAAAGCTGGATATGCCAACGAATGCCAAATCAAACAAGTACAACATCATTATACAGGGTGGGTAGAAATATACAATTGCTGTGTACATACATTTGTACACTTGGTGCACGAAAATGAATTTACACAAAATATTTCATGACGTATGTTCCACCCAGACATTAATCACCCTAATCAATCTGTCTTAGATCAAAATTAAAAGTAGGCCTATATGTTTCACCTTAACTTGATTTAATCCAACTGGTACAAAATAAACCAGCAATTCACATCTTTACACAAGATTAAGATCTTGCATCAGCCCATTTCACAATTAGGCGCCACTTTTGTCAACTGAGGGGTCAATTTTTCAAGTGATATACAAGTTGTTTACTGCTCATTTTCTTCTTGCCAAGGCTACAGATTTTCATCAAATACCTCTGTGCAAGCTTAATTTTTTCACACACCTTATTCAAATAAATTCCAGCTTTACCTTGTTTTATTTTGCAAATTAGAATTTAAAAAAAATCTGATTATAAATTACAAATGAATATGTGCATATGACTTGTCCATATGATGACAATGGACATTGGAAACAGAAAATATACCCCAGGCTTCCTCTAGGACAAATTTGAATAAATTTGTTTTTACTTCACGATACAATGGGCCCCCCAAAAAAATTCAAGGTGTTTTTGTACCAAAAAGGGAATTGACTACTAATAGTTTATTCACACTGAAAATAATCAACGTATGGCTCTGATAATTCAATTGGCTAGCTCTTCGTATAGGTAATAGGGACATAACCAGCTGGCAGGATAAAGAGATAACTGATATTGATGTTTGTGAAAAGTGTGGATGTGGACATATTCAATGTGAGCGGAAACAGCTTTGATTTGAAAACAGTGTTCCTCACCAGAGAGTGCTTGAAGATTTAACATTTTAAGAGTTTCTACAACCCAGTAGAACCTTTCAAACACTTTTATTGGGAATCAGTATATTGGCTAGTTTTACAGGGGTGGATGTGACATTTCTTTCTTGTGACCGGACATTGCATCATTATGAAGTATTTGTTTATCTGAAGAATTATGTTTTATTCAGTCCAATTTAATTTCTTGTGACAAGTACCTATCACATTTTTTGAATTAAAATTGTTTTCTGACCTCTTGCTGCTTCAATTATGTTTCATAAGTCCCATGCATTATGACAAGGCTAAAAGACAATTGTATGAAAATTTTTAAAATGGATACAGGTTCTGAAATACATCAAACAACCTTTAATGACATTATGGAATTGACTCATACAATGTTGAAAAAAGCCAATCACACAGTCAGTTATTTGACTTCGATAGGTAATTTACATCCAAAACTCCTTTCTCCATGGATGTGACAAATGGGTGTGACCGGACAATTTTTAGTGGTCTGGCATTGATTTAAGGCATATAGGACACCTAACTCATTGTGATTTTAATGCTACCAAATAGCCCTTACAAAATAACTAAAATTGGGTACACTAATGTTATTTATCTTTGATCAAATGAAAGAAAGTTTGTTTTGTGGATGTGACGGATGTGACAAATGTCACAAAGTGAATGGACACATTAAATGATTGCCCAGCCTTAAAGAGCGTATAATCCTAATGTGTAGGGTACGGTATAAGCTCTTAAATCCTCTTTCTCCATTGTATTTCCAAAAATACTATTACAAGTGGAAAGTATTTCCTTCTTGTTAAATCCCAATTCACATTTAAAATATGTGGATGTGACAAAATATGTGAACGGACAGCGATTGCTCGCATTCTTTCTGTAACCAAAATCAAATGCGCATAGCAACATGTTTTGTCCAATGATCTTTAGGACATAATTAATCAATGACAATATTCTTTGCTAAAAGGCAAATTTATGTTTGTTTTAAGACTTAAAAAATGTTGTCAAAGTGAATGGACAATGTCACATCCCCCACTGAATTTTGCATGCATATCCATACTTATACAAGAAATCTGTGACCTTAATTTTTATCTTATAAATGTGGGTCCTTATTCTCTACAAAATAAGTAGAAATAGGAAGTGTACATGTTGAAGAATGGCACTTGATCAAAACTAACTTGAATTTCCATTTTAACACCAGAATGGTCATTTTAGGCACGTTATGATATCACAACACATAAACATGTGACAGGAGCAAGTTGGTTACGCTATGGGAGGTAGAGCCGATAGGGAGGAATGGAAAACCCCATAACAATACTCTGATTCCCATAATTTCGAATACCGTATGCAGGAAGTAAAAGACAAATTAAAAAAATCCTATACATGAAATGGGCCATCATCCACGACCTAATACAGAATAATGATCACGAAAAGTTATTGTTCCCCCTGTTATTTTTAACACCCTGTATAAATGAATAAGGGTTTACTTTGCAGATTATGCATATTTACTATTTATCATTCATTGCATTTGACCTGAAAGCTCAACTTCCTAATTGCAAGTATTTTTAGATACAACGGTGAGAAATTGGCATTTTTTTCAGGTTTTTGTGTGTAAAGTCAATGGGGCTCCCTCCGCCGCAAACCGGCTCCGCCTGCAACCTTCTGACCATTTTGAACCATAACTTCATTTTTTATTATTCAAATGACGTAAGAGTTTTTGCATTAAAAGAGGATAAGCTTTAATATATCCACACTCTTTGCATTACACATGCTTCCTGGAAATATTATGCCAAATAAAATAACAGTTACCCTGTAAAAATCTCACCTATTTGACTACCTATATTACTGCGACCCATTATCATGTAAACTGAACTGTGTAAAGCCTGAAAATCAATATTGCAACTATAAATCCTGCTGGAATTGTTACATCTGGAATAACTCGCATCACGTTTGAGGCGTAAGTCAGGCATACGTTATAAGTAAATGATCATGTAACACCATTTCAGCACATTTATACGCGAAGACACGTTTCCTCGTGCATGAGTTGTGGTGTGCATCATCAGCCAGCAATGGCAACTTTGTTTGGTGTTTCAGGATGTACAAGAAAGGAATTTAAAAATAGGTATATAGCACGTTTTAACTGCAAAACATCCCCACTTATAGCACTGGTGATTTTTAAAGTACAATGTCACTACTTACAGATAGAGACACTATGCACCTGTGATTACGGTGACAGAAATTACTTGGCACCACACATTGCAATCAAATCTCAAAAAAATTGTGAATTGGACACAATTGTGAGTTTTGGAAATCCATGGATTTTTCTACTCTTTTAAAATAGGGCCTTCATCATCAAAGACTATTCCTACGAGGGTCATTCAAAAAGTTCTACCTGTTTGATATCTTTGCTCTGGAAAATGGTATGCATTTCAAATTTTCTACAATAAGACCATCAACCTTTGGCTTTATTGTGTAAAAATTTCGCACTTTATACCTTTTATATTTTTTTCTTGGTGCTCCAAAAACCCTACGGGATTTGTGCACCGGAAACGGATAAAAAGTACCGGTAAAAAACATGTTCTTTGGACTACGTGCTTCTCCCTTTGTCTCTGGTCTACAAAGAACGGGAACTGTTTTATGTGAACAATTACTGTGCCACGCCGGGCAATTGGTCTAAAGCATATAATATGGCCTATCGCATGAACACATAGCTACAGTATTTGACAGAAGAGGCCAGATAAGGCCAGTGATCAACTTCTTATCCCTGCTCCATATATATGATCCAACAGGTAGAACTTTTTGAATGACCCTCGTAGAACTATAATTATACATATTCATCATCAATTATTTGTTGGATACAACAGCACACACAAATTACACCGCGCTCACGTAGCAAGCGTATGCCCTCATATCACAAGAATGTATCATTAAACGCAAGTGACTTTTGCTGATATACACAAAGCGCACCAACAGAGGTAGTGTGGTTTGCAATCAGTGATCGCATTCAGAATTGGCTACTCATTCCCTGACATTAAAACATATATTGTAGATACATGAATTTCTCACAAAGATTCCTCCCAGGAAGCATTTACGAGAATCAATTTAGATTCTCGCACCATGTTACAGATTTCTACCCCTTTACAACTAATGTAACAGGGATATTTTTGCGAGCAAAATTTTCCCGAACATGGAGACAAACCACATTTTTGCTTGTATGTAATTCACGTTTGACCATCACACTGCTATATACTTTCACTGTATATAATGCTAATTTCTCGAGGTGTTGTATTATTCTCGGTGGATTCTTATTCCGCGAAATCCGCGAAAATTAAACCCTTGCGAAAATTTCCACTTCTACATTTTACCAGTGTACCCAGTGGCGGCGCCAGGGGAGGCATGGGCAATTTCCCCCCAAACTTTTTTCTTTCCCCCAGTTTTGGCCCCCCCAGCCCGAAGAAAATGATGGATTTTTTTGAAAAAAAATAAGCGATTTTAGGCTAAATCCCAAATTTTGGCAAAAAATCGCGATTTTGGACGCAAAATTGGTATTTAAATCTCAAATGTTGATGTTTTGCCCCGCCTTTTTCACCCCCAGAAAAAGAAGTCTGGCGCCGCCACTGGTGCTACTGATGCAAACCGATCAAATCCATTTCAAAAAGCAATAGGCATACCTTTGATTTTATACAAAGTCCTTGGAAGCAATCTTTTTTTCCTTAAGCCACCCCCGAACAACCGTCTGTCTTGCCATGATGCTACCCGACTCATCACCGGTATCCTTTATCCTGTATAGATTTTTACCAGTTGAAACCTGAAACTAAAAGAAACCAAATACAGTAATAATTGCAGAATAAAAATTTATGCAGGGTCTAAAATCTAAAGAATTAAGGTTTAAGCTAGCAGTAGCACAAAGGGTCCTTTTACTATCAAGTCCAGAACTAGGAATAGAAAGTTGTTGCTTCTGAATTACGATCAGGAAATCATGCGCAGATTCACAAAATGTCAGGAGATTGTAGAAAGAGATAGACACTGAACATGATTCTCTTGGTAAGTGCTTATGCCTGGATGCAAAATGTGAAACAGCTCAGCGCGTGGTTCTTCAACTAGTTTGTTTGTAGTGCACTTGTTATCATTGAGTACCTTCCAAAGGCCAATAATTAGGGGAGGGGAAGCGATGCGACCGAGCCCGCTAACAGGGGCCAGCCTTATAGGGCCCCTGGTGGTTTTCAAGGGGCAAAGCCCAGGCGGGGGCGAGGGGGGCCAGGCCCCCTTGCGCTCCTGGATTTAGCCGTTTTTTTTAAAGGCCCAGGGTGTATTACTAATCACAATCAACAAAATCACCCCTTAGATTTCTTAAATGCGTAGTGTAATGGCAGTATTACGACGCTTGGCAGCGTTAGACCAGTCTAAAATAGATTACGGTTGTTTTCCGAACTGGTCTTGGGTGTGATGAGACAAGGGGTTAGGGGCCTACTAGACAGGGACTACGGTGCCATAAACGCTTATGGGAATGTGGCGAGGGAAATGCTAAATTTTAGCACTAAATTGCTCTCAATTTATAAAAATAAAAAATTGAATTAAAAAATCAATTCAGAGCGGTCATGGGAGTTGTTTCTCTTTCTAATGGTGACTTGTAAAACTGTATTTTGTGTTTTTGTGCATTAAAGTGTTTTCTCTCCCCGGTGCGAAGTTGTCACGCTTCGCAAAAAGGTGCAGAATTCGGGCTAACCATTTTGATGATTTCTTGGCCCTTTAAAATATGGGAGATTCTGGGGTTTTGTTAAATCGAGTATGTTTCTAATATAGTACAAATACATGGAGAAATCAGAATCCTAAACGTATGATAATTTTGATTTTTGTCTTCCAAAGTCCAATTCCGCCACAGCAGTTCGATAGGGTGTGATCTCAGTACCTATCTTAGTAAAAATATGGGCGGAGAAACTGAGTCTAGGGGACCTACTTACGGGTTGGTTAGAGTTTAAAAGCTTGTATTGAACAGTTTTGATGCCAAAAAAAACTGAACGCGGCAAAAAATAACAATCATAAACATTTGTTACCAAGGTTTTCAGGCATATTTCGACTGTCTCTCCTTCTTGTTCTCTTCGTTTTTAGTTGTATTTTTTTGGGGGGCCATTGTGATTCTCAGCACAGGGCGGCCACGCGCACTTGGACTCCCCAGGCGGCCAACCATTGGCGCGCGCGCCGCCATTGAGAAGCCCCTGCTTCAGAGCTCTGGACCAAGCCAAATCTAAAAGTACATTGTTCTAAAACCGTACACTCAGCCTGGCAATACTTTTTGTGATCACGAATTTTATTCACGTTTGCGCGTGGCGCGCCAACTAATTGTATACATGGATTTGAAAATTATAGCAATATGATGATGTGACAAAATTTCTTTCCACCTTTCGTTAGGCCATCATAGAAAAATCTACAGAGAAAATATGCACATATCGGGCCCAAAAACGACTGCAATAGGAACGTGGGCGTGTGTGTGTGATAAAAATCATAATTTCTGGTGTTTGCCATTCATGGGTAAGTGTTTTCAAAAATTTTCACTATAGGCATAATAGTGAACACCAGTTCCCCGGGGACGTGGATGCAATAAATTCTGGTTATAGGCCTAGCTTAGCAAGAGCTTCGTGGCCCTTCCTGGAATCGTCACATCACAGACGGAAAAGAAATGCGTTCATAACAATGTCATTGTACGTGTTGTCATGTGTGTGAATCATTGACTCTGGTAGGCTAGGCCTATCTACGCCTACGGCTGTCCGGTAAAGTAGTAATCACGAGTTAAAATAGAAAAAATCAGTGGCGTAAATTTGAAACCAGTGTTTAAAAATTCTCTCAAGACTGAAAAATATCGAAAGACATTGTGGGAAAAAAAATGGATGCGACCATTGCGATTGCGTGTTACCTTGCGTGTCTGCGAGCACGAAGTACCCGATAAAAAGTTCAATTTTCTCGCTAAGTTATATAGGTTCAGACCAATTACGATACATATTCAAAACAAAAACAAAGTGACGACCCTTCTGATGCAAAAACATCACATAGCACCCCTTGTTTTCCGGAGATATTGAGATTCTTTTATTTACACACCTTCGCTATCTATCTAATCTTATCTATCTAACGGGCCGAGCCGAGATTTGTTCACCAGTAGGGCCCAAAATGTCATGTTGGTCATTAGGTTGGGGATGTCAGATGGATCATGCTGGATGGTCTCGAGCAATCACATCAATGTAGTTAACAGGGGCGACGACCCCTGTTTTGGCATGGTAACTTCCAACATGTGACGGTCTGAGGACTACTGGGTCATCGCACGATGACAGTGACCGGAAAACGTGAACGGCGTTGGGCAACAGAAGATGAAATTGGAGGGATCTCCATATATCTGTGCTTTAATTGGTCTTGTGCTCACGCCAGGATTGTTTGTACTCGCAAAGCAGCCTGGTATAGGTGCCATCCAGTCTATCTTGTAGCTCTTTATTCAGGGATTTCTCTATGGGGGTCTGAACGTTAGCTCTCTCGTTGCAGTAAACAAATTTAGATAATATCTTGTCGAACGTCCGTGACAGACTACACCGTACTTCCGGGGACACCGTCGGCCTATACCGATGCAGAGTGACAGCATGGATGTCCATGATTAGAAAAAATAGGCCTCGGAATCGCATCTAAATGCAAATATTAAAAGCTGAAGCAGAGAGATTTGAAATATAATTTTTGTGTTGTGATTAAAAAAATAGTTAACTGAACTAAAGTAGTCACTAGATGGCTGAATTCCAAAGTCTGAGAGTGAAAACAGATTTTTAGTTTTGATGTAGTAAAATGTACGTGTTAGCTTGATAGCCAGCACCATGGATACTGGTATAACAAAAATTCCGGAATCCTGAATTATTTACAAAGTGTGAATTTCTATATGAAGGACACGAATTTGAGCTTAGCTATTTCACCAGGATTAGTATGTGACAAGCATTACGAACATGCCAAAAACACGAACTGTTCTAAAATTTAGGGCCTCATTTTGAAATCTATGAGTCAGCCTTTAGCTTCCCTTAAAGTACTGCTGACAATTTAGGTTAGAACCGTAGAGCTTCCCAATATTCGAAACATATTGTCTGATTCACAAGTTCTTTCCAAAATTTAGTAATTATTTATATTCTATTAAAGAGAAGACACGAGGACATTTCTAAAAGGTGCGCCCCCATTTCTTCGAAATTGGTTTTTGCATATTGGAATGATTAACGAATGTATTAGATCACACTGATAAGCCGAATACGCAGTCTTATGTAATAAGATGCTGATTTAGTATTTCTGTCGTGCACGACAGAAAATCAAAGCAGGGTTTTTCTATAGGACGAGTTACGATTACGATAGAGGCGAGCTCAAACTCTAGGTTGGCGGTCTTCTTTGTGATTGTTTCCCAATAACCCTTTGAAAAGTTATCGGGTCGGTGCGTCTTACACGATCAGTGCACATTGGAGAAATTGGTATCCTCAGCAAAAATCTCTCCTGTCACTTTAAATAAATTAATTTCAAAAAACATGAGAACACACCGCTCACTACAAGTGTGCCTATGTACTGCTATCACAAGCATATACACATAATTACAAAAGGGAAGGCGACTCCCTAAGTCGACCACAGAGTTTCTCGATCAAGGCGTATCGCGTGATTTGCAAATGTTTTGGACCTACTAGGCCAAAGTCAAGTTCACCGATTCGCTACACGGCCGATCGCTGTGCGTACGTGATACAAGCTCCGCCCCTCGTAGGACGACCTTGACGAGAAAACCTGACGACGTATTATAGCTGTTTTGCAAAAAAAAAAAAACGCCTAACCATGCGCGACAACGGGCATAGCTATTGATCGAGAAACCCTTGCAGAAGTGTATATAGCGGTTTTGCAAACGCCTACACAGCGCCCGCCCACGGGCCTACGAAGGACCAGTGGACACCCCTCGAACTGCTCTTCGGTTGTTGAATATCGCATGTTGTCGCCAAAGGACCCCGTAGCAGTGTTGAAGAGGGATCCAAGAAACAGTTACTTCGTACGAATGTGTGGGGAATTTTGGATTGTTTAGGGCCATGAGGCCTATTCAATTGCTGCAAAACCCCGGGGCAAACCAAGCTATGTGGAACTTTTGGTAAGCAAAACAGTAATTTCCAAGGTGACAGACCTGGTAAATTAATGTTTTTTGGCTATCTGTCAGATTGTACGGTGTGTCACTCAATCATGTGCATGGGATATGCACGCTTACAAGACTGTTACGGGCTCCATAGTTATCCCTCGGCTACGAGGCTACGATCAGGCTGCAGTTATATTGTTGCAGGTTGTGATACAACTGCGTTCGCCGTTCGTTGTTTTCGGGGATAAGCTTACACTTCACCAGTTACAGTGAAACACCATGCACTTTGTTCGGCTGTGGTGAAGTATGGAGAACGTACCAGATTACATGAAACATGATATATGCATGGATGATGCACAATGATTGAGACAAACAAAGTTATCATGCATTAATGAGCCCTAAATGATGCCAAACAATAACCCACAATGCAAACATTTCCACTCAAAGACTGCACCCTTATAATCTACCACTGTCTTATGTTACTTTTGATTCCCAGGTACTTTTCTGAGAAAAAACTTACCAATGTGGGTCAAACACGGCAGCAGTTCCCGCAACACGCCGGACATCGTCTGCAAGGGAAAGTTAACGATGCGCCGTGTGCGCGCACACACAATTTGTTTGACTCACCAAACAATATCAATACGCAGCGATTAACGTTACAATGTGATCACTCTTTAGGAATTAATACGTTTAAGAAACAAGAAATGACATAGGAATAAGGTTACACATATTTTCTCCACTTTACAGACTACTTTAAGCAGGAAAATGCAGAGCTCAACAAGTTTAGAATATTTTAATGAATGTATGGATGATCGCAATCGCTGAACACAAGTAGTTCCTCAAAGACTTTTTTCTAAAAAAATAGGTTCTGCATGCCATGGAGGATGGAACTTATTTCGTAAAAGGCGCCATTAAAGGCACCTTAATTTTACCCCCCCCATTTGGGCGTTCTATATCGAACCATAGGCCAGAAAAGAACCATTATATTACTTTGGAAACCATTATAAGAAACAATTAAAGGTTCTTTGGGTTTAATGATAGTTCTGATTGAACCTCGAGGTAATTGACAAGAACCTTTTGGAAACCATTTTTTCTAAGAGTGAGGGCTCTGTGCAGTAGCCTTGGATGATGAGCACCTATAACAAAGAAGAGGTCCTTAAAAAGGGGACAATATTCTGCTTTTAGTGCCAACAATTTGTGAAATGCAAAAAACAACAAATTGAGTTTGTAACACTTATTTTAATAAATACTATGAAAGGCATCAATCATATGCTCAAACCCTTGATTGTGAACATAAGACATTCAGTTTCATGTTACGTTTTCTGTACATCTGGTATTTTTAAAGTAGAAAAATCACATTGCATGGAACACCAAGCTTCAGTTTACCATACTTCCCTTTTAAGGGAAATTCTTATCTAGTGCAAAGGCCAAATCACTATGTGTAGTAATACCGTCAACATTGCTGTATACAAAAAGTTTGTTGCTTGGTTTACCACTCATGAATATTAGTCTGCTATGAAATAGGTCCATGCTATCAGTGTTAAATAGACATACAAAACAATGTAATCTGTTACCCCAATTGTATATTTCATAAACATTGGCAGTGGAAGTATTATTTGGATCTTAAATTGGCTATAGAAGTCATTCTACAGGTTAATTTGTCCAGCAAAATTTGCAATTGACCAACCAATCAGAATAACTGTACATAGCTACCTTTAGGTTAGACTAGTCATATAGGGCAAGGCAGGGAATGTCCACTATCACTAGTGGTGCAAGTAGGGTATGTATTATCACTGACCTATGGCATGTATGGAAATATGAGCCTCTTGAACTCAACAGACAGTATCAGTAACAGTGAGAAGGAATTAAACCATAGATGGGTGTGTACACAAACAATTAAGACACTGAGTACCCACTGCATGATGGTTTTTTTGGTCAATTTCAGGAGTAATCTCGGCCTGGCGAAGAAACAACAGCTGACAATGCATGTCCTTGCTGGTGATAATAAATCATGCTAAAATACGGGGAGTATTTGTCAAACAAAGGTGAATGAAAGTATTGAACCTGCACCATGGGAATTGTTTAATTTTTATTAGTCATAATGTAGTTATATAACTTGCTCATGATATAATTAGCCTGCCGGTCATGGGCCATTGGTGTATTCCCAAAAAGAGGTCTGCTCTTGGTGTGAAGGACGGTTTTTATATAATCACATATTAGCACGCACAAAGCTAATAGGTATTTGGGTTTGCTTATAAAGGGCTGCATCATGTAGACTCTTTGTAGATTATGAAGAACAAAAGGTCCATCTATAGGCGTCACTTACATGCTCCATGACAAACGGCAGCTACGCAACTTTTTCTGGTTCTTCATTAAGGTAATAAATGGTAATTGAATGAAATGGAGGATGATCTAAGCTATTGCTTTTTCCGAGAGCATGCCCCTGACAAGTTTCTCAGACTTTTCTCTTTTTTCTTTTATTACAAGTGTATTTTGGAGATAAAAAAACACTTGCGTTACATAATAAAGTAGACTTCAAACACACCAACTCAAACTCGAGGGTGAAATATAACGATTATGAGTATAGAGGGCCTCCTTCTATCCTTATCCGGCGATGTCCTTTCACAATTTTTGTACCAAAGAAATATTTTCTGTATATATATTGCATGTTAGTTTTGAGCCGCATGCATTGTGGTTTCATCAGCAGTGCTCAGAGAACAAGGTTATAATCAGGCTTTTCGCATTGAGCCAGTAATCGATCGAATTTTGCGATCGATCGCCATTTTTGAAGACTAGTGCAGCCGTTTTCTGAATACTAGACGCGCATGCGCAATAGCGCCTTAGTTACGATGTAAAAAGTTTTCCAAAGAAAGGTTTTAATGAGCTGCTGCTCTCGCGAAATACTTTTTTTTGAGGCATTTAACAACGGCAGTGGCTGTAGTTGACTTTTTAATGCCGAGATATGTAGGCATGGCCATCTTTAAAAATGATATGACTTGTCACCTTGGAAAATTGTTGAGTTTTCCGTTCATGAAATTGAACGGACTGAGTAAGGAAATTCGTGGCGGATAGACTCTTACATAAGCGCATTTATTGGACGAATGTTTGCTGTTATTTGAGGAAACACAACAGCGATATGTGTGTCAGAGTTTGCGAAGTATTATAATTAATTTGGTGGCTGGTTTCAAGTCTACAGATAGCGATCGATCGCAAAAGTCAATCGATCACCAGCTCAGTGTGAAAAGCCTTATTGAGTATCCTTAAGAGAATTCAGTTGTATAAAAATTTAGAGATGATAAGGCGTATGAAAGTCGATGTTATGTTTCCCGTAACCTGCCCGCGTTATGATTTTCTGCCTGCATTTGAGATGCTGAAATCCCTAAAAAGTTCATTATTTTGCATTTTAAAGAAAATATCAAGGTTTCTTCTTGTGATACATCTTGTGAATGTGATTTTAGTAGATTTTAAACCAAAGAACAGTTGCAAAATCATTTCTAAATGTAGGGTGGTGGTTTGACACAATATTGTAGCTATTAGAGCACACTGAAGGTTGGTGAAATTGCTGTTACTTCAAAATTACGCATAATGAATAATGAAAATGAAATAGTTGCCTCATTATGATTTGCAAAAAAATGTTACGGGAAACATAACATTGACTTTCATTGGCCTAAAAGTCATATATCATCCAGTCATTTCTAATATTCTTTAAATAATTGTCATAGAATATGTTGTCTGTGGCACTTTAACCATTCAGTATCAGTGTGAGGTCAACAAGGGCACTTAATGATGTTATCTGGTTCACAGCTAGGCTTAGGGAATACTGGTGTTGTTCTATTTAACTTCTTCGGCCAATATTGTTGTAACCCAAGTCCATGTTTACACTTAATGGAATAAAATCAAAGCTGTGCATCACACAAACTTGCACAGAATTGCATTTGATGTTAAGAGTCATTGCAGGAAAGCAGTGTCTAGCCATGCAACACAGTGGGAGGCCCATTAAGGCACTCAATGTTGTTATGTGGTTCAGACTCAGTATTGGTTTTTTATTTGAAAGTGGGCTCTTCTGGGAATTGTTTTGCATATTGATTCATGAATATACAATTTTTAGCTTTAATAGCAATTGACCTGGGTGCTTTGGTGTGGTGGTGGTGGTGGTTAAAAATCAAAATATTCTTATACTTATTGCCTAAACTTAACAAGAAAATTTCTTTGTTAGCATCTTTTATGTAATTTGCTTCTAAGATAGTCATGGTTTAAGATTTGCCAATGCATTTACATTGCAAAGATGGACTAAACATGTTTAGCCTGTGTGCATCACTTTTGCCAACCTATGAGAGTTAGATGGTTCAAATATTTCATTTTAGAATTTATCAGTACAGGTATTGAGAAAGATGCTGCCTTAACAACTGATAAAGCTGATAAGCTAAACTTGCAGGATAGCCCCTGTTATTACACCTCATGAATATTCATGAACAAAATCACGCTATTTCATTAGCTGATTCCTATTACGCGGGCTATTTCCCTCTGGAGGGAAATAGATTGAACTATTTCCCTACAACCTTGTCCCCAGAGTCACAGTGAGGTGTAATAAAACAAATACTACATGGTTTATATCGGGAAATAGGGCACAATATTTTCCCGAGGTACTGGCTACGGGCCTATCACCCCTCACCTGGTCCCTCTAACCACGTAGTATTTGTATACTACCCCACACCACGGCTACGGCAGTGGTCATTTTATGTTCAATTACTTTCGCACAGTATATTGGCACATTATACTGAATGTTTCTTCTGTTATACCTTCCTAACACCAAAAAAAAAACAACAACAACAAAACAAAAAAACAATCCTTGCAGTAATTGCTTAAAAAGTTAAAATTATCAGAGCCATTGGCATAAATATGGTATGTAAGCATCAGTCATTGTACATGCCTTTGATTTGTTGGCAATTGCACAGTTTGATTGGAAAGGGAAAAAGTAAACTTAAACTTCCCATATTCCACTATTCCACTAAACTCATTTTAAAATGTGTGGCTAAATTTAAGTTTAGTCAGTCCTTAGTTGACTGAGAAAAAGAATAAGTAATCCCTTTGCAGAGGGGTCCAATTTGCCCGGCCAAATTGACTACAAAAGGGTTTATTTGACAACAAAGGGTGTTTTTAATCAATCCCATAATGCATTGCAATATGCCTATACTGTGCTGTACTAAACGCTTGTCAGTACTTAGGGATAAAAGTATCCTAGAAATTTAAGAACCATAAGACATTTCATTATCATGCTAAAAATTCCTAAGTACTAGCACCTTGTGGGCTAAAATGAGTGTAAAAGGTTTTTATGTGTTAAGAATAGGATCACATGACCTTATTGAGGTGAAATTTCCCCAAACCAGTGCATTGTGAGGATCAACCTTACTAAATGTGTATGCCACTGCATACCCTCATATTTCCCCCACTCTCAGGCATAGCATTACATAGCAGAGCTACAAGATATAATATAACTTGCAAAGAGGCTTACAGAGTATGGCACTGCATACCCTTATACCCCCCCCCCCCATTCTCAGGCATAACATTACATAGCAGATGGAGCTACCAGATGTAATATAACTTGCAAAGAGGCTTACTTAGTGATTGCTCTCAGGCATTTCATGAATTTTGAATTTCAATTTCTTGTCATGGATACCTACCTGAGAGCAGAAATAACGACCCATACGCATTAGCCCGTCATCCATTCACTTTCCTGAATAACCCCTCTCACAAAGAAATTGCAAATAACCAAAGTAAGACTACACAGTTTATAGACTAATGCCAGATGTAAAATAACCTGCAAAGTACCTCACTAAAAGAGAGCTGTCAGACGTGGCATGAATTTTGAATTTCAATTCCAAACTTAAAAAAGGACGACTGGGATGCCTCTGTTTCATGACAAAGCCTTTTAAACAATACATGATCCATCATGCCTACTATGCTTGATGTTCAGTCTTTGTGTCATGAGACCGTTGGGCTAAAACTAATGAAAGTTCTAGTGACATGGATAACAATTCTATGGATAGAAGGGCCTGGGTATAACCTAGTCTTGTTTTTCCTGTGTCAAAATGGAAAATAGTCCGTCAGCGGGGGTGGGTAGGGTGGGAGGTTGCCAAATGTGCCAAACAGTGTGAATGTTCATTGTATCAAAACTAGTACTAAAGAGATTTTCCCTGTTTCCCTTGCCTAGTAATTGTTTCATAACCCACATTTTAGTCCACATTTTCAGAATTGGTTTTCCAAGTATTAACAACATACTGGATTGATATGTTTTATTTGTCCAAGTATATTTCATTTAAACTGATACTTAAGAAAGATCCATCAACAGCAGACTAACCTAGAGTACATTAAATTTCAAATCATTGGCAAGGTTGTCCAACCTTTTTGTACGCAAGGTCCGCATGTGATGATTCTAAGCTATTGCGGACGCCGCCCATCAAATAATCGGGATTTGGGTATGATTCGTGCAGTACCAATTTTTAGCCGAGTAATATATAGCTATTGGTCATCACGTAGCAATTTAAGTAGGAACCCCATTATATCTCATGAACTAGTCTCAAGGCCTGTCTGTCCAATATTCTTTTTGAAACGCGCAGGTCCATGCAAGTAATGACATTTCTTTGAAAAAGTTATGTTGTGATTTTAGAATGGTACTGAGCAGAGTTTAGCGTTTTGGGGCAATTTTTTCGCCTTTTGTGTTTTTGGCTGATGTGTTTGGTAGCAAAGATTATGCTGAATTAAGTCTGTTGTCCTACAATGTAGATGGCAATCCTGGTTTGAAGCGGAAAGCCAGCCATTAGCAATGCTGGCCTAGAGAAGCATTGCATTTGCAGCCTAGTCTGATAACCAGTTGGCACTTAAATTTCATTCTTATCTGGGTGATGATAGTTATTTATCAACTACATTAAGCACTCATCCATTCACAGTTTGGGGTTTTGTCCTTGATTTGGACAATCAGATTGCTAGCCTAATAGTACTATACAATTTTGGTTTTCACGTGACCATACTCGGTTTCATTTCAACTTTTAAAATGCTTTCAACTAAGCATTGGTTATATTTTTCAAGTCTTTTCATCTTCTTAGGGCTCAAGTTAGGGGAGATTATTAGCTGAACAGACTTTTGTCAGAATACTTTTCATCAACAGCAACATCACAGAAACAATTTGTTGTTGAAACATATGACAAATGTTGAATACTCGTTATAATAGCATTTGTCACAAAACTATGATCCGGGACCCGTGGCCTTACCTTTTAAATTGTTTCGTCTTTTTTTATGTTTCCAATTAATATAGTGTAAAAGACAAGACTAAATAGTCATTGTCTTTTCACACTATAGTTATTGTCATACCAAATAGGCCAACATAATTCTATTCTACTACATATTTTCATTTTACACTTGATCTTGGAAAAGTTGATTGCCATGGGTTAATGTTTTTTGTAGTTAGGTTTAAAATCCAATTTGTCCTGACCATGGTACTCGTTCAAGTGTTAACAGAAGTAAAAGATAACAAGTTAATAGATTTTGGGGAACACAGAAAGAAACAAAAGATTAAATTATAGTAGGGCCTACATCCATCTAAAGTCTTTGTGGAATCAATCCACATTTTGAGAAAATTATTATAATTGAGAGAAGTTATTAACATGAATCAAAAGTATGGGCGGGTATATTTTCCCGTTCTGTAGCATGCCTTGTTTTGAAAAATCCAGTAGGCTCCATTATAACTGCAAATTCTTACCTCAAAGCTACTTACATTAAACAATCTGTCCTCAACAGTCAAAATGTATATATTGTAGGCCTACTCACGTCACACTACTAACTTTTAAAATAAAATTGAAATCTGTGTTTTTTTAATTGTGACGAACAGTGTTAGTGTATATAAAAAGTTAAACAAGCCTTGAAAGTTTTGTTAAAGATGTTATTTTTGCATTCATTTTTACCTAAGATATAACATGCATTAGGCCTACATGATATTCCATTATGAGTCTATTAGCTTATTAGCCAGTTTCATTTGTTTGCTTTTTTATTTTTGGAAAGTTCTTTTCCATAATCAAACAAAGGATTTTTCCACTGCACTTCATTCTACTTCTCACATTTACCAAAGTACATGGATACTGAACTAAAAATATGTTTGCTTGCAAACCAGGGTCAACTTTATAATGCATAGAATGTGTCCTTGTATGGCCAGGCTCTGACCTTAGGTGGTATTTAAATTATTAGCAGTGTCATATGAAGTGCAACTTAAAGAACTATCAGTGATTTGCTAAATCAGAAAATCGAAAAAATCATCAAAAATCAGATTTTTGCATGTCTGTAACTAGTATAGGTATCCTAACATACCCTGCAAATGATACGGCCAAAAGCAACCTAACACTCTATCTCAGAGTGTATTGAGTTCATCCCACAATGCACCAGTTTGGGGACATTTCACCTCAATAATGTCATGTGATGCCAGCATGGGATTCCCAAAAATCCCATTCTTAAAGGGGACCTGTCATGCAAGTATTGGTGGCGCTTTCACGTTACTTCTGTGTATTTTAATAAAGTGATCACCCTTTCCAGGATTGATTATATCATAAACAAAATTGTATTAATGTGCAATTTTCTATTGTAAATAATATATAAAGGTACTTTAAAGGATGTAGTTGTTGTCTTTGAATGGCATCATATTATAGGCTACTGCATCATTGATGCTCTGGTTACTGAAAAAGGAACCCGTAGCTATACCAGAGATGTAGATTTTGAGCCACATTTAACACAAATTTGATATTTTCCCTAGAAATGTTGACCTTTTCAACAAATTCTGGCTTCAGATTGAGGAAGCTGGACTAATTTTCCAACATTTTGGAGAAAACTTTTGCTTCAGATTGATGAAATTGGCCTAATTTTCCAACAATTTTTAAAAAATTTTGGTTTCAGATTGAGGAATTTGGGCTAATTTTCCAACAAATTTGTACAAATTTTGAAAAAGCGACCATTTCTAAAACCACAATTTGCATGAAAAATGGGGTCATTCATATATCAGAAGGCTGAAAATGCGACCCATATTTGCTGCACGCAAGTACCCTACGGAGAAGGCCTACCCCCGGACAATATTCATCCATACTAATCTTTGAATTATTGAATGATTTTTGGTATGTGTGAGATATTTAGTGACATTTCACAAACTTTATTATTTGAGATATTTCTGCATTTTATTTTTCCTGGGAAGTATCTCACGGGCCGCATGCGAACACTTGGCGGGCCGCAAATGGCCCGCGGGCCGCAGGTTGGACACCCCTGGAATATTGGTAAGGAAGTAATTTATAAAGAATAGTTCAAAGTTCGAACCCCTCTCACAAAGAAATTGCAAACAACCAAAGTAAGACTACACAGTTTTAAGACTAACCCCAGATGTAATTTAACTAGCAGAGTAGCTCAATAAAAAGAGAGCTGTCAGGCATGGCATGAATTTTGAATTTCAATTCTGAAACTTAAAAAGGATGGAAATGGATGCCTCTGTTTCATGTACACAAAGCCTTGTAAACAATTTATGATTCATCATGTTTGATGTTCAGTCTTTGCTGTGCACGAGGCACTGCTATTAAGTTAATGAAGTTCTGGTGTTATCTGTGTATATTCTTTGTACCTACTAAGTATTATGTGCTTTATTAACTCAATGACAACAAATCCTATTGAAATAGAAGGATGTTGGTATGTAATATATAGCACATGTGGTTATGTACAGGAATTCTTTCATACTTTAATATCTAGTGCAGCATTAAAGGAATTTTGGTTTTATAAAACAATGTGATAAAATCAACCACTCATTCGGTCATTTTTAAATATTTGGAAACAATTCTGAAGTGTGAGTTTTGTACATATACACTAATCCGGTTTTGCACATTCCAACGCCTCACTGGCAGCCATAGCTAAGGCTTCCTGCTTGAATTCATCCAATTTTGCAGATTAAGCACATATTTTGAATTGTACGTATACTTATATGATACAGATATACAAAAGAATTGGTAGGTTTTGTTGAAGCGGGCGTTTCCATAATGTGAACACCCTTCTTTCGGACACCCCCTTATGAATTCGGAAACCTTCACTTAATAAACCACACGGTTTATTTGTTTATGCTGTTATGGTTTCTGAATTCCTATGGTGTCAGAACGAAGGGTGTTACCTTTATGGAAACGCCCGTTCGAAGCTCTCAGTAATGGTGGGATCAATTCTGACCATCACTGGTAGACGTTTCATAGAGTCCCATGTGCACATGAGGTATTGCAATTGATTTCCGTCATTCGCTGTATGCCTTGTGCGATAGTGTTTGACGGAATGAATGTCATGCCTCATTTGCATCAATGTAACTTCTATTACGTCTACCCCCCCCATCACTTGGTGGTCGATTGGTCTAGTTCACCCAAATGTGCATATTAAGTGCAGATTTGAATTGTACATCCTCAAGCTTGGTACATCATACAAAGAATTGGGTAGGTTTGGGGTTCAACCCCAGTAAGGGCGGATCAATTCTGACCATTACTGGGCTGGTTGCATTTATCTATTGGCAAAACCCAGGGAAAAGAGTTTCCTTTTTAGTTCTAGTTTGGATTCTTACATCGTCATCTATCCATCTTGTAATCGGGCATAAGACATTTGTTCAGATCATACATGCCTTTCAAAATCTTTCAAATCATGCCGGTGGAAGAGTGTGATGTCAATTGTAATCAACTGTAGTATGTAAAGTAGATTTTCCCTGTTTTGCCTATAAATTGTACAAAACCCCCCATTTGAATCCATCCTGTAAAAACGCTGTTTTACAACTTTAAACAGACGTGTTTAAATATTTAAAATGTAAGACAGACTTGTATAAACAACTCAGTTAAACAACCCGGTTGTTTAAACGTTGAAGCTGATCAAACCTGGTTCTTTAAAGTTTTAAAACAATTTTTTTTTAAAACAGCGTTTTTACAGTGCAAAAAATTTAAACATGATCTGGACAAAGAATAACCAACAATCCTGAGGCTAACTTATGAAGATCCTTGTGAATTGGCATGGGATATTTTTGATCCAAGACAAGGTTCCAATTACTTTCTGAAATAAGTTATCAAATTGTCTTTAAAGTATATCATTATGTACAACATGTAAATATCTACATAATATCCTCTCGTCATATACGCATCGAGAGATGTCCAGACATCCTCCATTGATGGTAACACCGGCAATAGAGCTGCAGATTTATTAATATTAGCATCACAAATAGTGGAATCCACACGGATAGAGAGCTGCTCGAAGACTTCCTATCTTCACATCATCACTCATGGCCTTCCTGCTGCAGGAAAGAGGCAAATAGATCGGACATTGTTTATCACAGGCAAAATCGACCCCATTACACTGGCAGAAATGTTTATCCTGCTCACATGAAGTTTCACTGTTCTCAAGATTTATCCCGACGCTCCATCCTCTCATCTTTATTGTGTTTAAAGTAAGACCTGCAACTGTTCATAGTGCAACTTAAATCTGATTTTTAAAAATTTGTTCACTTTCATAAGGAAATTATATGATACAAGTGTAAAAGTTCATAAAGTTCGATTTCCAAATGTATGAGCACATTGTATAATATCCATTTGAATACCCACCACCTGTGCACACCCTATATATGAAGATCCCTGTGAATTTCAATGATATCCCATTGGTTACTACATTTGAAATCCACTTTGGTAATTTTTCAACACGGAGTATAGATTCAAAATGGGAATAGCCCATTAGATAAACTTAATTTTGAAAAAAACACAACACACCCACTTTGGGAAGATTAATTAAGGCAAAGTCTTTCATGAGGGGAGTACGGATTGTAAATAGAATAGTTGAATACCTCTTGTAGATTATTTCACTTTGACTCTTACTTGGATTCCTCTTCAATGATTAAGTGCATTTCGTGATCCCTGCCTCGTCTCCCCGATTTACCTCAAGAAATTGAGATTTTTACATCATCTGAAAACCGTTATGCTAAGTATAAGTATGTGTGCCTAATCGTATGTATGCAAATTCATCTACTCTAGAAGAAAATTCATAATTTTGTATTTTCTGCTCCGTAAACGGACAGAAATTACACACAGCGGCCTATTGGGCACCGTGATACAATATTTGCTCCTAACATCAAACGGCACGGCAGAATCAACTGAAATTTTGGAAATTCCATTTTCTCGTGCTACTAGTGACCATTACACAATAGGAGGTGCTAGATCACGAAATGCACCTTTAAAGGTCCAATGGCCCATCGCTAATAGCCTTGTCCCCGAAAGCCCAGATTTAAACCTGGAAGTGGCAAATTTTGTATCCGAAGAAAGCTGCTATTTTTCTAATTTAACCCTGGAAATCTTAGGGCTGATGAATGTTTGGTTTGGGAGTTGTGAGCTAAAAGTGTACTCCATTTTGGTCGACCAATTTAATTTTACACAGTACTCTAGGGGCTCACAAAATCACGTTACTAGCTGTCACATCAAAACGGATGAAAAAGTCGGCGTGAATTTAGAGATGGTGGTTTTGGGTGCAGGCCTTTCTATCAGATGACAACTTCATATACTTAAATCGGGCCATCCCCTTTAACCCTGATTAAGCCAAATTACACTCAAAGTTATCACAAGTTTATTTCACTAGATTGAGTTGAGTTGGGGGGGTGACTCAACTCCACCCCACCATTCAGTCAAGTATCACTCATCTACCCAACTCACTCAGCCAATGAACATTCAAGATGAGTTACAAATTTCTCTCCAAAAGACCACAGTCAGTGTGTTGTACTTGTAACATAATGACATGAACTGACGCTTGTGTGATCTGGGTGTCGTATATCATACCCAAACCGGGGGTAATAGTTTCTAAATACACTGGTGAATAAAGGTACTGACGTGCTCAGGGAATTGAGATTTTACACTAAGTCAGTGATTCCTCTCTGTTTTTTTAACTCAATCAGTAGGGTCATCTCAGCTCAATCAAGTTATGCATGCCCCATGCAATGAGTGGTGGACATTTTTTTTCAGTTTTTGCTAACTCCCCCTGCCCAAAGTGTTTCTGGACTCCATTAAAAAATTGTTTACTATAAAAGGTGTACTAATTAATAAGTTCTGAATTGTTTTTACTACCTTCCCTCGCTCCACTCTGAAAATTAGTCACTTCTGATGATATCTGGGTTCCATTCCTTCTCATTGAACATTAGACTTTCTAATGTTGTTCATGGGAGGAGTGGCCAACCCCCCACAGCAAATGTTGGCGGAGTCTGGCCCAATCATCAGAAAGAGAATGGGTACTCTGTGCCACAAACTGCTTACCTTGTTCAGCACTCTACCACTTCATTCATTCACTGGTTCACACGTCCTGATACAAATTAATGTCAAATATCCTATTAGGCAGAATCATGCGAGGAGTGGATCATATTCCCCCTCCCTAAAACTAAAGAATACATAATAACCATGGGCAAAATTTCATTTTATCAAGCACCTAATTTGATGGCTCTAATTCCATCCCCACACCTGGCTATGTTTCAATAGCAAAGTTCAATAATTCCCTCAGGCAGCCCTGAGTAGCATAGCAACTGCACCTGACCACATTAGGTATTTGTGGTTTTATACCCAGACAAGCAGCTCCTAGATCCAGTGTGCACCACAGACCACCAAGGAGTAAACAATTTCTTTTTTTAAAATTGAATCTTTCTCTAGACAGGTTAGCCCCTTCAATGCTAAAGCACTGATTTCAAACCTGCAACCACAATGTTCACAATGTTTTTTTGAAGAAAAATGTCAATAAAAAAATAGCAAGTTTGTTGGTTCTTACCTCTTAGCAGGACCTCCTTGCACAAGGCTAAAACGTGCCTCGCATGACTTTTACCTTACATTCTAAGGTTAAGATTTTGAAACTTTTGTTGTTGTCATAATCATAATCATACCGTTTGGTCATCTAGATGTAATCAAACACAAAATCGCCGGTTTTTTTTGGAAATTGTTTTTTAATTTCTGTTGCTGCATACATATGCGTTATAAAAGCTAAACATTTATGGTCGATTAATAAAATCATATTAAATCATTTTTTAAGAGGTCAATTCTTTCAAACCAATTAAAATGATTTTTGAAGGCTTTTAAAAAATAAAGAAGTACCTTTATTTACCACCTTGGCTACAAACTTGGAACTAATGTAATTAATACTCATACTAAAACAAACCTAAGGAGATTATCACTACAAAACCAGATCAAAATTTATTTTTCTGAACAAGAACCCTTGTCAATATTTCTCATTAGAAAGTGCTGCCTTGAATTTCAGAAGTTACTATTTTGTGCACTCAGCAATACTTTTCCCACAGAGTGGTTACTCACAGATTTTCTAGATCTTTTCGCTACTGATGATCAGGAATTACCATTGTCTAATGGGTCAAAAAATAGTATGTACCTTCTTTATCAATACATGTCATTATGAGACACTTCAAGGTCAGATTTTACCAGAAGTGGTCAAAATGTTGGTATCAGAAGAAAATTACTATTTTTTGCATTCACCTATGAAATCTTAGGGCTAAAGGATGTTGGTTCGTGTTATGAGTGAAAAGTGCCTCATTTTGGTGGACCAATATTACTTTTACACTGTACTCTTGTGGGGATATTACAAAAATCATTTTTTAGCTGTCACTTCAAACAGGTTGAAATATCGGTGCAAAACTTGACAGATGGGGTTGGGATGAAGCCATTCTATCAAGATGAAAAATTATTGACTAAATCGGGCCTCCCCTTTTAACAGACTTTCTTGTCAGTGGGTCAAAGCAACATGGCAGTTATGGACTGAAGTCAAAACTCTTATCCCAGTCTTGAAACATGAGACAGGAAGAAGGACATAACACAGGCATTGCATCCTGAGTCAACCACAACATGGGATTCTGTGTAAAAATTAGAATGGACTCGGGAGAAATGTGGTAGAATCTGGTACAGAGGTAGAATTGGTATCCCATATTGATAATAAATGCATAAGATAACAAGAGGATAGTGCCACAGCTCTCTGGAGATTGTTATATGTGATAATTTTTGTTGATTAGTTATAGGATTATTAAACATACCATGAAATCAATGCAATATTACACGAGGGTCTGAACTTACTCCCTTCTTGAATAGGTGCAGAGCTGAATTAAATAGCATGACTTGTAATGAGAGCGATGGGATGATTGATGGCTCTCCCCACCACATAGCTTACAAAATTTGTTAGGTTGCAGGCGCGGATCCAGGAGGGGCGGAGGGGGCGCGCGCCCCACGGTAATTCTGCAAATTCTTGCAAAAATCAGCCCATTTGAGCTATTTTGGGCCAATTACAACCTTTCAGCCCCCCGGTACTTTTGACATTTTTCGAATCCCGGAATCGGATCCGCCATTGGGTTGTATGTGTGTTTTTAACTTGACACCAAATTAACCTCAAATTAGTTTAAACACCCAAATTGTCGAAGTAGCAACTGCATTTGTTGTATCTGCCATGAAAGATTCTTTATGTAAACTTAAAGAAAGGTCATGATTCTGAATATTTGGAAAAATTTGGTAGGATGAAAAGCTTAAGAACGTAGATTACATTATAAATCAAAAAATACAGTGGAAAATTGTCACATTTGTTGAGTATTGTGCCCTTTTAATTTTCCGCCCAATAGCTTACTCGGAAAACGATCCGACAAATCCACATCCGACAGGCAAATGGTGGGCGGTCAAGTGATGACCATCCATAATTTACGTCGTTGTGACCATCATATCGCAGTGTTTGCCAACTTACTATTCGAGTGAACTGCCGGGGGGGGGGGGGTTTAGGGGGGTAGGACATGCAACCTAACCGCATCAGCCTGAATTCAAATCGGCATCAACATCGGCGCGACTCGAGTGCTAGTCCTTTCAAAAGGGACTTACGTAGAGGGCGCTATTACGCGGATCGGACGGTTACACTCAGACTTGCCTAATGTCTAGGCCTGGTCAAGAATATTTACTAAATGACAGTTATTGGAAATTACACTATTTTTGCAGAGGGGTAATCCACTACCCCGACGGATTTGAAGTCAATTAATTGATCCTTATTTATCATGTATTACTAAGATGTATTGAACTGGGGTTTAAGAGGAGATTTTGTAAATGAACCCGGAGACACAGGCTACCAAGTAAATGCACGTAGCAGTTCCCAACTTACCGTTTTGGAAATCCCCAAAAGCAAATCGAGCAGGTCGTGTCTACCCCCCTGTGAACTGCGACGATGATGTTTTTAATCAATAAGAATTAAAACACAACGAAATGAAACAACATATGTCATTCTGTACTTTTTCAAATTTTCTTATTACTTTCATTAATCCATTAATATTACAGTGTCATCAATAACCAATTTGAGTCAACACGGTGTTTGGTCATCACTTTGACGTCACGAGGAGACAAAATTGACGCGCTTTTTAATGAAGCCGTGGCGAAAAAAATCCGCCCGTTTTCTTTCGTATGTCAAAAAAAGCAAAAATTAAATATTAAACAAAGAAACAATTTACATCAAATTGTTATTTTTGTTCGGAATTCGAGATGTATGTACATATATTTTATGACTGTAAGTCAAACTGAGCTTGACAAAAATCTGACATATTTCCTTTAAGGTACTGAAAATCCCATACTTGTGCTTGTGGGGCTTCTACCACCTTTAGATTATCACCGCTTTTGATACCTGTTGACATCAGGTAATACCAGTGAGGAGAATTCTTAAAATATAAAACAGCTGGCACACAGGGGATGAAACGTGAGATAAAGATCAAATTGGCATTGGAGCAGAAAGTCAGCCAAGGCCAAGTGCTCCCAATGGCAAATGGTGTGTGTTTTTTAGGCCAAGCGTGAGGTTATTGATAAATTACTTGTAGGTTATTAGAGTACTCTGTATGAACTGTTATTTTTTATTTTTGTGAATTTCATGAATGGATCAATGATGTGGAATATAACAATCAAAAATAATTATTAACTCTTCTGTAATAGAGTGAGTATACCTTCTTCAAATCTGCACAATAGCAACTTGCACAATTCCCAAACTTACAATCAAGAACAAAAATTGGGTATGCGAAAATTTCAGCAAATACTTTTTTTACTGCTTGACTGTTGTTTTTGGTCTACCTAAAAAGGAATGGATTTACAGCAGGTTGTTTTGGGAACATTCTGAAAATATATGCAGGCTCTAGGATCTTGGAGAATGTTGGGTTGTCAATGTCTACATTCATTCAGTTTAGTTTTACATGATATTATAGTAAGATAAAGTAGGTCATGAAATCAGGCATTTCACATATTTGTGTCCACTTAGTGTACAAATGTTAGTTTATCCAATGTTCTTCAGAGTTTATATTCTCAAGCATGAAATGAAGTATGAAACCTATTCTTAGTCAAATAATTATTCCCCACTGCTGTCTACTGAAGATAACATCTGTGTCTGTCGCTACTGCTGTCTACTGAAGATAACATCCGACTATATCTGTCACCACTGCTGTCTACTAAAGATAACATCTGACTATGTCTATCACCACTGCTACTGAAGATAATGTCTGACTATGTCTGTCACTACTGCTGTCTACTGAAGATAACATCTGTCTTTGTCTGTCATCACTGCTGTCTACTGAGGACAACATCTGACTATGGCTGTCACCACTGCTACTGAAGATAATATCTGACTATGTATGTCCTCACTGCTGTCTACTGAAGATAATATCTGACTATGTCCTGTCTCACCTGCTGTCTCACTGATGATAACATCAACAATGAATACCATGCTCTTACTAAAAATTAATAAGTAACATCCACTTAAATAAGGGCTCATCCAGACAGCCACTGACCTTTGACCAAAGACTAGGTATATTTGTACTTATCTTCTGTTTTATGTAATCATTGCTTTGAAATATTAAAAGAAGTATTGGGTTGAATTACCTGCATCTTAAATCAAATGAAGACAAACCCCAATGTTGGCCTCAATCAATGATAAGTGTGTAATAGCTATATGCATTCCATAGGAAAGAGTAGCAACATTGTAGCAGTACAGAAATATAATACAATTATGTATTAGTAGATGTTTATGGTAGATACTTTGAGTTGTTTTGTTTAATCCTCAATTTATGATATGGATATTAAAGCGATTTATTGGTATAAATCTATCGGCACATATATAATGAAATATCCCTAAATAAAACGTACCAGATGGTTTTCATGGCCATTGGAGTATTCCTTGCGAAAAATCCAGATTTATTCCGACCAATATACACAACTGTTTAACGATCATGGAAGCTACCATGTTTATTCCCTGTGGTATATTTACAACGCCGCATGCAATACCGAAACAGAAGCCAGCGAAAATATATCCCATATGCGCATATATCACATGCAAGTTTGCCACAAGCCTCATCCTTTTGAACTTCGTTGAGCACACAAAGGATAGGAGCGAAGTTCGTTTAGAATTTTTTATTGCAAAAAAACTACACTTTTTAAAACCTCAGTGATATGAGAAAAATGTTAAGAGGGGTGTTTTAGATATCATTTTATAATTAACAAAGGTTTTAGTTGGCCTAAACACTAACAATCCATGAAAACGTGGACATTTGAAAAGGGGTCGCGTAATATTTAGTTTTATCGCAGTCGCACTGATCTCTATACAATGGATTGGCTACACAACAGTAATTGTATATTAGATGAATGGAGCAACGGGCGGGCATCTTGGTCTACCGAACACAATACCATTCCAGAGACACCTGTTTAACAGAAGTTGTATCCCGGGTGCACATTTTAGAGACATGCCATCCCATATGCGCAAATACAATGAGCTCAATGAATTGGCTTGATTCTGTAGTCTGTTATATCGCTTATCCACATTTCAATGGGAACAATTTTGTATAAATGACCGGCTCTTAACCACCTGCTTGGGCTCTAGTTTGGATGACCAATATGGCCATCAGTGTTTCAATTACGAAGCCCAGGTTTCCAATCCATTGTATAGAGATCAGTGTTCGAAACCCACTAATGCGCGGTTCAGCAATCTACATACTTTTGAATGTACCAAGTAGCGCTTCTTTGTATGATGTAGAGTTTCCTAATTTTATTTTAAAAAGTATATTTCTCAAGAATCTCCGGCTCATTTTATAAAAATTAGGCACAAATGTATGCCATTTTTGATAAATTTATATATTTTAAAGGAAAACGTTAAATTAAAGCTGTGTTTTTAATTCCAATGTTAAAAGTAAACGCGATAGCCTTTCATACAGGCCAGAACTTGACTAACCACCGATCATCTTTCAATTGGTGTGAAAGACTAAACATGGCTTGTGGCAAAACGATAGCATAAATAATAAACGTGGCGGCTTCCTTAAATCGTCTGTCTGCTTCGAAAGTTAAGCGTGAAAATTACGTTTTCTTCGCAAGGAATACTCCAATGACCATGCAAACCATCTGGTATGTCATATTTAGGGATATTTCATTATATATGCGCCGATAGATTTATACCAATAAATTCTTTTAATGATTTTGGATGTTACTTATTTTGTTTATTTTAAATGTTATCTAAGACCAACTAATATTGTACTTATTTTAAAGCACTTTTTGCTTTGTGAAATACTACAGCAGTAAATTACTGTAAAAGTGATAATATTTGCGTGTGTATTTTTTTGCGTTTCTGTAATTTTTAACATTTTTGCTTGTTTTTAAATTCGCTCTTTTCAGCTATCCTAAATAGTCCTACACACAAAATAAACATTTTCGCGAGTTTTAATTTCGCGCTAGCTCAGAAGTGCGCGAAAAGCGCGAAAATTAATGTAGCGCAAAAATGTCCACTTTTACAGTACTTTGACATGTTTGTTGTGCTAAAATGCACAGACTGGTCATCTGCATTAATGAGTTTTGTGCCTGCCTGGTAGTGACTGGTTTTTGGATTCTTGCTTATTCTTGCAGGTTGTCTCCGGGGGTACACTAGTTTCCAAAATCGAATATCCTTTCATAAATCTATTCTGGTATTACATGTATAGCTCTGATATGTGCAGACTACCTAGCAGCTATTTACTGTGATCATCATTTGTGTGGATATTAGTCCACTCAATCTATGAAATATATTGGGTACACCTGGACAAAATTGCTACAGGTTTTCTTGCTGTAACCAGCAG